>WUBL01000070.1:0-210798 GCA_011057905.1 Xylaria multiplex
TTTTTATTTAAATTATATATTTATTTTATTNATTAAAATTTTAATAAAATTAAAAATTTAAATTTTAAAATTTGTTTATATGTAATAATCTATGTATTAATCTAGGCCTAACTTGGGCCCTTGGGCNTTTTGTCGAAAAACCTGCGCTAAAAAGGCCCAAAGCCCAAGGCTGGGGGCCCGCCAAGAACCCAAGGCCCAAGGCTGGGTGCCCATGGGCGCCCATTTCGAGACCCTAGACGGGGTAGATTAACGCAGAGTAGGGGTTGGTGGTGTCGGCGCGGAACGTGGTGAAGGGTTCGACATATGAGGAGAAGCTAATGCGTTAGTTCTTGGCTGAGACAGGTTTTGTATTCATCGTGAAGGTTTTGCCAGAGCTCGGGCATTGTCACGTCAAACTTCTACACCAGCAAATGGCACTCACCCCCCGTATAGGGACTCATCTTACCCGGGAGTCCAAGTTTTTTGACGACATCTTTGTCCTCGACCGGCATGCTAGCCGTAATCACTTAGAAGCATGCTGATAACAGGGCGAAGCTCAATATTGGTTAGGCCGAAGACAGTTTAGCGTGGCGCGGCCCGAGCCTTTAATCCCACCAAACTAAGCCAGATCCCAGTCACGTAAATGCATGGATCAGTTCTAAAGAGTCGAAAATATCAGCAAAAAGAGAGTTGTACACGTGTATTCTTCGTAATTTTCCGAGCGAATTTCTGAACCAATACATATAGATAAGATGCAGTCCACTTCCCAATATTCCTACTCAACCTAACCCAGGTAATTTGCTAAGACCCAATACCTCAGGTACAATACCTCTCCTCCCATCGTCATAGTGTACTGTGCGGAGAATCGAAGCATACATTAACGTCTTGGCAGATGACAACCCTTTTCAGAAGAGAATCCGGTGTGCTCGTCTGACCGGCCGAGGTAAAATGACGGATCATTCCGGCTAGTTAGAGGAGGAAGTCGGCGAGAGCACGACGCATTCCCGCAATTATCTTTTGACTGCTTCGAGGCATCATTCCGGTTGCCCGCTGTCTTGGCTATGTCATCGCGTCAATACCAACCCCCTTTTTATTCTTTATTTAGACCTGCATCCTCGTACCACCTCGCCCCAAGTCAAACCCTTCGATGCCATGTGGGACTGGAGGATTTTGGGGGCTGTTAGAATACATACACGTATGTTACTGATGGTAGGCCTGAGGAACTGAAACAAACCCTAAATTCCCTGGGCATTATTTGCCCGATCTATCATTTACCTCGCTTTCCACTCCCCGTCCCCTAAGTGATACAACACCATGAGGGAGCAATGATGCCTATAGGGCTGGAAGGAAGGATAGGAGGATTTTTCCGGGTAGTGATTATTTGAGTTTTTTTTGTGAGTGGCTAGGTATTCAAGTCCCGTTCGCGAGAGTAACCATACCCGCCAGGGCGCACCACCAGGCCTCGAGCAGACGCTCATTCTCCCCCTAATATACGCGTATTCAAATCAACCTTCCTGCGCAATGCATTTTGAGTAATTAGATACACTATGCAAAATGATAGTCTATTTTTACTATGTACCATAAGACTAGGCAACAAGGAAAATCAATGCGCGACGCGCCCTATATACTTGTAGTAGGAGGGTTGGTCCGTGCCGGTGCTAGCCCAGTTGGTCATAGAAATCTGGTGACCTCTCTCTGTAAGGTGGACTAGGTACCCTAAATAACCCCAAAACGAAGAGCGAACTAATCTTGCATTTCCTTCTAATGGAACTATTAGCTCTCCCTTCTCTGTGCTCTAAATTTCCTTGGATTTTTAAGCGTGAGAACGGGAAATAAGGTAGAATATTGCAAAATTTCTGGCATAGATGTCAAGACGCAAGGTGGCGGTGCGTGGCGGTGCATCGGTACCAGGTGGTGTACATGGGGAAGGATGGAGAAATTGGGCCTTAGTACTCCGAATCCAGAACCAGGGACA
The DNA here is from genome assembly GCA_011057905.1 of Xylaria multiplex. Classification (NCBI taxonomy): domain Eukaryota; kingdom Fungi; phylum Ascomycota; class Sordariomycetes; order Xylariales; family Xylariaceae; genus Xylaria; species Xylaria multiplex. The sequence goes on from WUBL01000070.1 coordinate 1,955, forward strand.
ATTTCATCAAGCGTTCAGCTTGCTCCGCAGTTGACGTCGTCCGCGGGGAGGGGGAAATGCAGGCGCACTATGAAGTTCGGCGGTCTTATCCACCAATCAACCCATAAATTCATGGAATTTAAGGGCAATAAGTGCCAAGTCCACGGCTTGATGGCGGATCGCGATGTAACGACACCATCTATACGCTTCGCGGTACCGAGACATGGCCACTAAGCCACAACATAGCCCAAAATACGACCCAATGTTACTACCCCCCTCCCTCCACTTGAGTGTAACACCCGGCTATACTAAGATTTTCGAGAGATTGTGTAACTAGCCGATACAACGGTAAAGGATTAGCTAGGCTTATCGGGCTAATAGAAGTACTCTAATCTTCGTCTACCTATTAACCATCTCCATCCCATTTAGTCAACCCCGTTCAAAAACGCGACTCGGTGTGGATAAGACAGATCTATCCGCACTATGGCGGATAGTGAATACGCCAGTTGCTGGATAGGTCCAGGCAATTTACATTAATTGTCAAATTTTCTGATCCTCTTCAATATCAAGTGTAGTTCTATTCGATCGAATTCAAACGCCCGTGTCATTCAGAACGCTATGAACGCGGCCCAAGTATTCTCTCGGAAAGGATGGCGACGTTCGGGGGCAATCAACGTGGGCGTGGCATATATTTGCACCTTGATATTGTTCATATTGTTCGCTATAATTTTCTGTCAAGAGAAATTCTCCTTGAGCCTTCCAACCACCCTCTTTGAGGGGTCTTGCACCACTTCGCCGACTGTGAGCTTGCTCCTTCACCTATTAGTCAATATACTTTCTGGAGCAATTATCGCGTCCTCCAACTTCTTCATGCAAGTCCTTAGCGCACCCTCTCGCGAAGAGATCGATCGAGCTCACGCACGGCTTCAATCACTCGATATAGGGGTCCCATCGGTCAAGAATTTATGGCATATGTCATGGTTTAAGATGATTAGCTGGTTTATTTTCTTTTTCAGTTCTATTCCTATACATCTCTTCTTCAACAGTGCGATCTTTCGAACGGAAAATCTGGGTTCAGGCTGGCATCTAAGTATCGCTACGGAGGCCTTTACACAAGGAGCACCCTACTTGGAACTTGGGGCTAGCCTTTCGCCTCCTGGATCTCCAATGCCGTATAATTATCTGAGGCCACATGTCGACGACGTTCAAGAAGCATATGGAGACCCTGTTCTTCTTGACTCTTGGTATTATACACCAGATAATCCTCAAAACCTATCTTCCGACGCAACAAAGTTTCATGGCTGGGATATCTTGGATGCAAAGGCTTGCCAAGATCAGTATATTTCATGTAGTCCCAGAACAACATACGGTGATGTGGTCGTCATCGTCGAAACTGGTGCTTACAGTCCCGAGGGATGGGTTAGATCAGAAGTATTTGGGTTTCAACCACCTAGCAACCTCTCAACCTACTGGGACAAATATATCCCCTCAGAGAGAATTAATTCTTTATGGTTCTCAGCGCAATGCCACACCAAACGTGACCTTTCCGGCTCAGGGCTAGGCGACACTTGTTCAAATACATGCCTTGGAGCCCTTAATTCGAACCTCAACTTTCCTGATCATAATGAGCCTTCTCGTTACTTCGGTTTCAACCCCGATCGTATTCCATCACCGCAGGAACCCTGGTTTTTAACCCCCTTCAACGGAATAGGGACAGACGTCACGCTAGATCCAAGTTTCAAGTTCAACCACAAGTTCGACAAGCTTCGCGTCCGCTACTGTCTAGCAGAACCAGTTCAGCCAACCTGCAGAGTTGGCGTTTCTAACGCGCTACTGCTCGTTGTCGTGTTGTGCGTATTCATAAAGGTCATCCTAGCTTCTATAGTAGTTGGAAAACTTCCAACTGCTTCACTTGTCACTCCTGGAGATGCAATCGAGTCCTTCCTTTCGAATCCTGACCCAAAAACTCGGGGGGTTTGCACTCTAGATATTACCGACACTAAACAAATTGAAGTTGGTCTACTCTAAAGCTTCGAACCTTTACGTTGCTAACTATTAATTCTACGTATAGTATAGTCATCGCGAAGAGTTGGTGCCTACAATAGGCCCTCTACTATCTCGTATGATACGAATGCGAAAATGGCCCGGAAAGCAACGCCGCCTTGCATTCGTCATTGGTGACTTGGCTTGGGCCCGCACGTATGCAATTATTACTCCCGCTTTTCTTCTCTTGGTTGCAGGCTTTGGGCTGTCGTCGGCGATTACTAAAAATAATTAGTAAGTGTCCCCCATATTGCCAACTTTATTAGCAAGTTAAGTCAGGAGTGAAGCCCATTTTAACTCTGACGCAGTTCTGTTTCTTTTGGTCATACAAACCAGATTTTAGCGTTCGATCTCCAGCTTGATTATTTTGGTGCCCTTCTACTTGCCAATACGCCACAGTTGATTTTCTCCCTGTGCTACATTGTATATAACGCACTCATTACGCATCTTCAAGTTGAGAAGGAATGGAACTCCTTCGGTTCGGATTTTCAACCCCTTCGAGTTTCTTATCCCGTTGGCGAGCAAGTCTCAAGCTATCGTTTACAACTTCCCTATAGGTATAGTATACCTATGATCGCAATCAGCATCATTTTACATTGGGTTGTGTCGAATGCGGTATTTCTCTACATAATTGATGGCGGTGAGTACAGACGGCTAGAAAGTCCGCAAGTAAGCTAATCAGAACAGGTTATGTGCAGAATGGCTCTACACAGGCTTCTGACTTCCTTGAAAAGTTTGGGATATCTAAATCATCCTTTATTGCAATTGGATATTCACCCTTTTTCCTCCTCGTTTTATTCATCGCAAGCTTCATATTCATCGTTTGTCCCCCTCTACTCATCGGAGCCGAGAGGCTGAAGTACAAAATGGTGGCTGGTGGTTATAACTCTCTGGTAATATCTGCGGCATGCCACCCAAGCGATCTGAAAACTTGGCAGCAAGCGGCTTGTAAGCAGAGAAGCCTTCAGTCGCAGCGCTCTCTTGATCCGACACATAGTAAGTGTCTTCCTCTTACCTCATATAACAATAACTAATACTTATAGATGATGTAAATGCGGAAAACCTAGACACTGCACCTCTTCATTCAAGAAAAGAGGCCGAACTTGAGATTGGGCGACCTCTCAAACTATCTCAAAGAAAACTGCGTTGGGGGGCAATGGCACTTCCCCGTAGTCTGGCTAGGAGCATAGCTGTGCAGGGAGGGAGACAGGTACATCATCTTGGCTTCGGTGCAGTTGAAGATGGAATCTGCGAACCGAACAAGGACCATTTCTATGTGTAGAAGGGCGTAGAATATGTCGAAAGTATATGGGGTCAAGGAGCCATTATCATGTTAATCTACGAATAGGGGCAACGGTCACCGAGATCATGTATATGTAGAGGTCTTCCCACTACTTAGATGTCAGTCAGTTGAGTCAATACTAAGTCAATAATCAATACTGAACCACTCAACATGCTTTGGACCTTATGTTAGAAGTAGGTGGTAGGGATACATACCGATTCACATACCTGACCGACAGTATATAAACCCCTACCCCGTCGTCATCACATGTAATGTAACTAACCTTCTAATCTAAAGGATTTACTACTAAAAGTACTATCTTTGACACCTTAAACCTTTAAGGTGATCTAGCGGGTTACCAAGCGCGTACCTTCACTACAATCCGAAGAGATACGAGCTTCACCCATCAGAGCACGTGCCCTAGCAAGATTCGAAAATGGCGCTCATTAAATACTTCATAGTCACGCACATTGTATTAGAGAGGCGAAAGTATATGTGGAGTGATACCGCTTGCATTCAGACTATCAGGATCACGCGATGTCCTTGTATAATAAACCTAACCTCCCAGCTTGAATTATAGAATGTAATATTAAAAGGAATATGAGAATTAATTGCTCTTAGCGACTAATGAATTGAAATTATCACAGAAGTGAGATCTACGTGTTTACATAGTTGGGCAAGGGTTGTGAGCCTTGGGCTGAATTCTCACACGCAACGTCACAGCTATGCTAACCAACTTTTTCTAAAATAGCTAAGGATCTTAGTTGACTATCACTAGGAGATTCAGGTATTGTAATTCTCGAATTTTATTGTGTTCTATTCTATCTTACGTGGAAACATATAAGTCAATTCCTCTCCACGCAAAAAAAAATGGTAAAGTAGAACTTGTTATTGAAAATACTCATTCTCATATCCCAAACCCAAGCCTAGACACCGAGTGCTATTAATGGCTACTGTGCACAAGCGAAGTGCACAATATCTCGGCGAGACGGGGGCTAAATCGAGCTAGGTGATGAGTTGCCTTAACACGACGTGTCAATCGGTGTTAGTCGAATAACTGGTATAGCTTGAAGTAACTACGTTTCCGTGAAAAAGAAAATAGTGTTGTTACACTCTATTCTAGATGATTTTCTTACCCGAAAAGAGGTGGCCGAAAACGATCTCGAAATGTCTTACCTCTATAGCAAGTTTACCACTACAACTTAGTAAATAGCTGCTGCAGGCTGCAGCAGCCCAAAAAGTATAATAAGAAAGGAAATACAAGGCGTATAATAAAACAGGCTACTTGATTGTTGCCAGAAATGTGATACTGTTTAGTTAGAGCAATTTCGACAGTGGCAAGGGATTGTTAACTAATTCGTAAGTGCTACGACGGTCGTACTAGAGAGTTGGGCTTCCCCGACCGAGACCGGTGTTTGTCATCGGCCTTTGACTCCATAAATATACCGTAACCGTTGAAGCCTCGGAGCATACCGCTCTTCTCGCCCCGGATGCTGCGCCCTTGCATCCGATCCATCCTTTTTCCCTTCGTATGAACCTGCGTGCTTACTAGTCTGCTTGTTGATTAGCAGTATACTAACTGAGTACTTAAGTGTAGTAGGAACGGCTTTTGAAGTTATACGAGATAAAACAAATAAGCTTATATCAAATGTTTGTTTGAGTAGGATGATTAATAATACTAAACATCTACTGATCTTTCGCCTTATTCATCCCACCTTAATCTAAAAGACGGCACAGCAGGCGAGTTGGTTGGCAGTTAAACGGAACTAGGTTCGAATCCCATCAGCGCTAATGCCGCAATGGGTTGATAGGTACATCCACTTGCTTCACCAGGAATAGCTCGGGAGCCACCTTCGGCAGATGAGCCCTTGAGCTTCGTATAATTTAATTGGTACCACCATTTTCGTATGCATGTTGGTAGTATACTGCGATCTCATCAGTTGCCCGCCTAGAGGCTGAGAGATTGATATTTGGGTACGCCGGGTGGTCTGTACAAAGATCCAATGCATCTGCACCCCCTGACCCATGCATTTACTGCCTAGAAGGCCTAGGCACCGTGACTGACAGGTAGCGGATGAGGCGAAAGCTATTTTTATCATCATGCCGTATAATGAAGCTATATAACAATTGCCGGACCCTGGGGATCGCGAAACCGGGACTGGGCTCGTCTATCCAACTCTCCGTCACTCTTTTCGGAGCCGTTCTTTTTCACGATGAAGTCGCTCACCATCAATGTGGCGCTAGCAACCCTGCTTTCTGGTGTCGTCCCAACATCTGCTGCAGTGCTATCCAGGGGTGGCAATGGGACATCGTGCGGCGGCCCAAAGCCCACGAATGGTATTACTACAGCGGCACCTACGCCTACGGCGACGGAACCTTGCGTAGTAGCTCGAGATGCCTTCACTTCACAAGTGTCGGCGTCACCGGGGTTGGTGCCGACGATGGCCGCATCCCTGGCTTATGACTGCCTAAAATCGGTCCCGGTCCATAAGGAGCCCGCCATCCGGCTGTTGGATGGGCTGAAGCCCTTTCTCGAGTGGCAGTCTGACCAGGCCTTTTTGAAGAATCCCCCGACTGACTACCCTTACCCACCGGTTGACATATTTGGGGAGCTGGAGAGAATTCGTTCCAACCTTGAAGCGAACAAATACAGTGGAGAGGTGGAATGGCAGGAGGACTTGTTTAAGAATATAGTAGGAAAGCCACACAATGGGCACTTGGCCTACCATCCGGATCTGTTAACTGTACCTTTTGAATGGGTCCGTCCCTGGACATTGGTGTCAGTAAGCGAGGACGGCACCTCGTTACCCGTGATCAAAGTGCTTGAAGACGCGGTATCACCTAGTGAGACCTCGTCGCATATCATAGAGATCAATGGAGTGGACGCCGCTAAATTTATTGAGGAGCGCGTGTCCGGTTCATCTAATACGCAGGATCCCGACGCTGGATACAATACTATGTTCTTCAGCCGAGCTAACAAAGCTGGTCTCCAAGCTAATGGGTACTTCGAGGGAGGTGGGCGTGAAAGGTATGTCATATCTCAAAGTAAGGAGACAGCTAGCTAATGTAGAGAAGGNTTTTTTTACCCCGGGAATGCCACTAGCCTAACTTTCGCAAACGGAACCACGATCGTGAAGCCGAACATTGCTAGGTTTCATTATGGCCCTTACGACTGGAACAATGTCGTCGACGCTGAGACTATGCACAAAGAGTTTTGTCGTGGGGCGTACATCACCAACACCGCTGCCCGTGATGTAAAGCCAATTCGACGCACAACTGCACCAAAGGGTATCCGCAGCTATCCGCAGCCCCCTGTTTCACTCGTCAGCCGCCAGGATGAACCGAATACAATCGATGGCTACCCCGAGCCTGTCCTTATCGCAGATGACCAAGTAGTATCCGGCTACTTTATTGACGAACCCGGATTCGAGGATGTCGCTGTCTTGGTTCTACTCTCCTTCTCATCCGATTTCGTGTCCTTTCAAAGCGCCGTCCAGAACTTCTTTGTCGAAGCTGTCGAGGCGGGCAAGACGAAGCTTATCATTGATCTACAGGCCAATGGGGGCGGCACAATCCTCCAGGGCTACGACACCTTCCGCCAGATCTTCCCCGACATAATCCAGGATGGACCTAGTAGGTGGCGATCCTCCTCTACCTTCGAGGCTCTGTCGCAGACATTCTCTCCCCTGTGTTCCAATTATATGCCCACGGCAGACTCACAGGAGCTGGACAATGTCTGCACCACTGTGAACAATTGGCGCAACGACCTGAATGGAACGAACGGTCGCTTCACATCATACGCCGATAAGTTCGGTCCGCTGACGTTGAGTGGCGATAGCTACACGAACTATATGGAGTGGGATCCAGCGAACCCCGTTATAACGCGTCAGGCCTTCGGTACGGACATCACAGGATACGGGCGCCGTACAAACTTTACGAGACCGTTCGGCGGCCCTGAGAATATTGTGCTACTTTATGACGGTTACTGCGCCTCTACGTGCTCTATCTTCTCGCAGTTCATGAGGCACGATGCAGGCGTCAAGAGTATTGCTATGGGCGGCAGACCCAATGAAGGGCCGATCCAGGGCGTAGGCGGCGTGAAGGGCTCTCAGGTATATCCATTCCGGCAGATGAGCGTCCTGGCCGAGATAGCGCGCTCATATACCGAAGACCCAACGCTTGTTAAAGAGCTGCAACGGCTTGATGACACATACGTTAGCAGCCGGAGCCCGTATCAGCTGCCTGTTGTGAATGTGCGAGACGCGGTCCTCCCCGGCGAGCTCGAGAACGGCATCCCCACACAGTTCGTAACCGAACTCGCTGACTGCCGTCTATACTGGACCGAGTCTATGATTCAAAACACCGGCGAGATCTGGAAGGCCGCGGCTCAGGCCGCCTTCAAAGGAGGCAAGTGCGTAGCGGGTGGCATCGCGCAGCCAGCGAGGAGGCCGCAGATTACTGCGTCAAAATCATATGGGTACAGGAGACATCCTCAGCCGGTCCGTGGTGGACAGGTGCTTGCTTCTGACTCACCAATCATGCAGCATTTGCGCGTCCAGGTGTCTGATTAGGCTTCACATTGAATGAGTAATGATAGATACAGCCGGTCCATTTTGTTTATATAACCAAATAATACGTACGTCCCCTGAGACAGTGGGGAGCGACTTCTTTTGACCTTTGCCCAATGAATTCTCATTCAACCTAAGACAGTGTTTACCTATAGCTAATCGTCTACCTTGGTCTCGCTATAATTGTACGAAACATTGCCGCGACCAGACAGCGGCACTAGGATCCAATTTAAGAGACAATTGGTAGCGCGGACCTGGGACTATTTCGTCAGTAGGAATCGTCTCGCATCTAGAATTGTCGCACTCGACAACCTCTACACGGATCACCCCAAAACGGCTTGAGATAACTTCCCAATCCCAGTATGACCACCAGGGACACGCTTCGACATGCGCAGGGGTGATCGAGATCATTTCACCGCTGCTGAAGGTTTGTGAGCGATAATGCTAGGTTGTTTATGTAAATTGAAAATTGTGTTCATAAGTTTTAACATGAATAGAGTATATTACTAATAGAGACTCGTTTTGGATCTAATGCTTGGCAGGACTCGTGCTGGTCCCCCCCTTCATCAAAGCTATTACCATACGGCCTTCAAACTGGCTTTGAAAGGGATGCACTTGCTATGCAAGCGCCTCGTAGCGATTTTCGAGTTCATGATCGTGAGGCCATAGCTGATACTGGTTAATGTTGCGATCATGGTATTAAGATTGATGGCAGGACTCCAGTCAGGTATATATTGAATTGTCAGTGTTGAGACTTAGTCTAGTTATTATAAAACAGGGTACGGAAACAAATCTCGTAAATGGACTTTAGCTTGGAAATCGAAGAAAGGGTCGACCTACACTGCGTGAGGTGAAATTAAGTGCATGTTGGGGGCCTTTTAAGGAGAGGAATGCTAAATATAATTCAAAGTTTCAGGATTGGGCGAGTAACATGGGAAGCAGCTGGGGCTGAACAGCCACCATACATAAGTACCTACATGGAGTCATCCAGTGAGTTCAGCTCTTCTTACATTGCAACAAGTGTGAAACAAAATGCTTACTTGCATTGAAGTTTTGTCTGATAGTTGTGACTCGACCCCTCGTTTCGGGGCAATTGACCTCAAGCATGTGGTCGCAATATTCGGTAGTATTAACCTCAAAGTCAGCCCTGCTAGGGGAAATTGTTACATTAAGGTTACCCCGAGACCAAGTTCTAGGACATACGATCTATTATAAAACTCTTTCTTTGTTGTATAGATGGCTCGCGTGTTAGAATACTGCTGGATCATATCACATGTCGCCTCAAAAGGTGAGAGAAGGAATGACTTCTCTGGTTTACGACTATAATCAAGCTATAGTGGAACATATACTATAAGAGTCTCACTACCGCAGTTGTTGTCGGATCTTGACCGTGCCGTCGATTATACAGCTCCAATATTTACTATAAGATAGGAGGCACTTGAGTAGCGGACACATCATAAACTATACACCCACCATAGCTCAACGACTTGCAGCTCATACCAATCGAATATATTAATATAGGCTCCTATTTCAGAGTGTACAAACAGCATCCTCCGGTTTCCAATACTCGAAGAAATTACCCCCTTGCCAACTATCAAGCTCTCCCCTCTACTCTGCCCAGCATTACACAATTAACCAAAAATGGCCGAGATAACCGCTTCGAAAGACACATGTATTTCACATGCCACGACAAGTAGCACCCATAAAACTCTCCCTCCTCTACCTAACGCCGTAGGCGTATTCGAGCCACTTCACTATCCCCCTATCAACATCCAACAAGTATCCAGGTCCAACGCCCAAACGGCTTCCCAATGGACCCCGCTGAGGAGCGTGTCGGACTTATCCTCGACTACTCCTTTGGAGACGCAGTGTTTTGGATCACAGTGTCAGGAAGACCAGCTAAGACAGAGTGACCTCGGTATTCAGTCGTTCTCGAGACGCTCAACTGTAGTTGGCCAGCCTCTAACAGAGGTTAGCATTGGCGATTCAGAAGTGTCAGCACCATCAATAGCGGAACCCCCTCGGTCGAGACTGAAAAAAGGTCGGTGGGAGACTATCGGAGCTTGGGGTTGTTTTGTAATCATTGGGGGCTGTTTCGGCATTCTAGCGATCTTCACTTTCATCACTTTTCTATGGTTCGGAGGAGGCAGGGCTCCCGAAGCAGCAGATGCATCACGTCTATGGCAAGAAATTATTTTAAGCGGCAGGGTGGCTCAAGCAATCACGATTGCATCTTTACTTCTTCGTATTGTGGTCTCTACCCAGGCTGCATCTTGCACATCACTACTTGCGGCGCTTTTCCTTGAGAAACGAGCCGTGCGTGTCTCACATCTACCTCACTTCTCCGTGGCGAGAGGTACAAACGATGGCCCAAGAGCACTGCTTCAGATGATCATCGGGTCAAGTACACGCCGTCTGTTGTTCACAGTTGAGACTCTGCTTATGCTAGTCCTGACCCTGGATACGTTGGGCCTGCAATTCTCCTCAACTATCTTACTTTCCGATTTGCGAAGTCTTGTAGTTGTGACGAGTGGAAGGCCTATGCTTCTCAAAACCTCGTTTAGCGACCATGAATCGTTTTTCTACACGAGTAATGAGGGTAGTAGTCCAGAAATGGCCATCTATGGCGAGGCACCATCGAATGCTACATTCGGGCCCGGGACCCGGGGTCCATTCGACACGGGGCTAAAACAACGTGCTCTTCTTCCGATGCAGAGTCCAGAGAACCGGACGATGGTTAGGTCGTATCAAGGATCTGCCGTAGTAGGTAATTCAAGGGTAGCATGCATGCCGCCAATTATTAACGGCAGTGTATTACCCGACCCCGAGCCTAATGCACAAGTTACGTCAGGTCGTGTACAAGGCACACTCGATTACTACGTGAGCTTTCGCACCGCTATGCAGGACTCAACGATTCCTTCTTGTCTAGAAGCAGAGTGCAAGCCTCTGCTCCTAGACTGCGCGATTCCAGCACTGATAGTTGAGGATGGAGTGGCCCAGAGTTCGATCTGTATTATAGGGGCAGTCGGTGGGGACTACTGGCCTGAGCAAGATGGTCCCAGTTGGAAAAGTTCTGATCCCCCTTGGGCGAAGCATGGCACAATCCACATGGTTCTGTCCACGAACATGAGCGATACAAGTTGGGAAAGGTTTAAATCTACGCCTCTGAAACCTACTCACCATCTTGACGAATGGACTAGTTACGAAGTGTCTCCAACACGGTATGTCAATATCTCTATGTGCTTCGTCGGTTTTAATTTTGTGGACGCAAACGTTAGCATGGCTACTTCTGCGCCCCTATCTGAGCCAAAAGACAATTGGATCGTCCGAGAAGTAAATGGAGGCAATACAAGGCTCTCCTGACAGTTCTTAGGCACAGATTTGGATCACTAGAGCTGCGAAGAGAGAGGCATACTCACTCTAAACAACCCAGAAGCTATCCCGATCTCTGACTACTCCACACTTTCTGACAACCAGACCAATGATGAATACAAGATCAATCTTCTAGAATGGGCTACTTATACCAGACTTACAAATTACTTTACTCATGCTAGTGTGGGAGGCCCTCGTGCCACGAGCTACATATCTTGCTTGTTCTGCACAGCAACAGGCCTTGCCCAGCACCCATTAATTACTGCCATATTGACAGATACCATCACCCAGACCAACCGTGCTGCACTTGCTATCGACAGCTGGATTTTCATGATGATGCAGTCAGTTTATTATGAGATACATCAGCTACTTACTAAGAATGAGGAAGTCCAAGTGGGATTCACAAAAGCGGTGGAGGCACCAAGCCATTGCTGGGACGATGGCGGCTGCCGAGGTTATATCGCCGTGTCGGTACTTGCATTCATTCACATAATGTGTGTTACTTACATTACAGTTCTATACTTAACACAAACCCGCTATTCACGGCTTGGGGACATCTGGCATACGGTATCACAACTGCAGTGCAGCGAGCTGGGCGATGTTCTACTCAAGTCCAACAACGCAAAAGACAGCGAGATTGTCGAGCTGCTGAAGGATAACTCAGGGGACCACTTGATGAAGATCGACATGTCTGCTGATGGCTCTCGGATTGAGGCTGTGAAGTTCGAAGACGACCCTAGAGTGGTTTCGAACAAACACACTAGTTCCACTACAACAAAGCCTAGAGTTAAGGTTTTGTTGCAGAAGCTTTTCGTGAAGGGAAAGAAGGGTAGCTAAACCTCAGATCGAGAGGGCCCTTATAATTAATATAGAAGTTGTCAGTCTAGTTCCCATCATGGGACAGCTATAGAAAGGATACCTTGTCACGGTTTTCTTTCCCTAAAAAACAATGTCGAAGATTCCGTTTGAATTTTCTTGTGCATCTGGTTCCTTCGTGACGTCAAAGTCGCTGTATACGGTATATAATACGTTGTAGTACTTACATGTACACCGTTGAATAGAATAAAAGTTTTCCTCCCCTTAGTTTGGAAAAATGTGTAACTCTCGGTAACGCCGGTCGTTTCCGACTTCATTCTGATACATCCGCCACATGCACACACACACGCACGCGCGCACGGGGACCATGACACCATTCCCGAGCCCTGGTTCCGGCGTCGGACTGTATCAGCCTCTGGAAAAGAAGTCTATATCACGAGGTATTGTACCCTAGTTGTATCTTATGGTTAGCTATCTTGAAGAAGCGAAGGCATGTTAAATACCCGGTATGTGAGATTCTATTGACCTTAATGAGATTGATAATACATAATTTCGCGCTAAACATTATATGGGAAATTCGGCTCAGCCGTTACTGTGGTTTGAGGGTGGCTTCTTGAGATGCTGGCTCCCAGTCTTTGACCAGTATCTCTTCCAAGTTCAAATTATCCATGTTTCTCCAGTCACGCGTCGTATTCCGCGCGGCGACATCGTCGTCCCCATCCTCGCCGTTGCTGGTGCCGGGTTCTACCGTTGGGTCGAACGCGGCCGGACAGTCAACCGGACGAATTCGCATGGCTTTGAGTATTGATTTAATAAAGTACTTCGAACGTGACATATTTGCCTCAGCCTGAATTGAAACAATGAACTTCCCTGTGTCAAACGCTTTCCGCCGCAGCAATACCGCAGTGCGGACATAATATTGCACACCGCTTTTAAGTGAGCAGTTTTCACGAAGCTCCCACTGCACCGCATTTCTAGTGCCGGAATCCTTGGCGACGTATGTTGGGGACCCCGTGATATAGCGGTAATCAATGCGCTCGACCGTTTGTACGGTTTCTTTGCTGACTTTAGGTGCAATATTAATGAAATTATCGTAGCCGACTACAACCCCCAACGCTTTTTGAACGGTCTGGCTAACAGAAAACATAGAAAAGTGGCTGAGGATTGGCTTGTCAGGAGCCCATTGAATAGGCACAGGGTCCCAGTCTTCGAGGCTTTCGCCCAATTCAACCCCATTTCTTGTGCCGATAGCATGAAAGGCGACAAGGATTTTGACGTTCTTGACGCGTCCACGACTAGCTCCGGGTTCAAGACGCCATTCGAATACAATCAATGTACGGGGTAGTCTTATATTATCATTCTTGTAGCCGTGGACAACCTCGACAAGACGACCTTTTAGTGCGGAATTACTGGTAGCTTCCCAGCCGATCAAGTCCTCACGATGAGCCTGGCCGACTTTATCATGGAACTGGAATTGTGGTGCCTCTTTATTCACGAATTCAAATGCGCAGGATATCGGCCACTCATCCATTTTGAACTCAGGGATAGCCAACGAAGTTATAAAAACATTAGAGCATACAAGTCAGAGAAATATTAAAAAGCAGCCGATTTTAAAACTAAGATCTATTCTTTGCGAAGTACAAAACGGTTGCCACGTATAACATCCAAAAAGGGGAATTTGCCCGAATTACGAATGCGCACATAAGTCTATGTTAGTTAAAGATGCGGATCGTTAGAGTATGACCTGATGAGCTGGCGCTGTGGCAGACCATATTTAATATATCTGCACAGTCAGGAATAGCCCGAGAGCGGCTCTTCGTCCCTTGGTATACTAGCTTGGCGGTAGACGTGGTCTATGTTTAGGCCAAGACTCTTATGGAGGCGTGGAGAGGGCGTAGTGGTCTTGGCATGTATGGAGAGGAAGCTAAATTTGAGCCCTATCAAGTTCGATTGTTGCGAGAAAGCGGGTAACAAAGGTATACTCAACTATTCCTAACCAGGAAAAATAGCTAATTAGTGCTACCAGGAATTAGTCGGGTACCGCTGGGATAGATTTGGGACGACACAAGGTGAAGATTGAGTAATATTTCTCACGAAAACCGTTATAACTTATTACAGATTGGGACATGCTCAGCCCCTAAAAGAGGTACCCCGATATTTCGATTTCTAGCGTATTAAAAAGGAGGTTGTCGCCAGCAATGCTTTCATTTTAAGTATAACCAGCTTGGCATAGTCAGATATGCCAAGGGCTTACCTAATTCCTCTCGATCGAGTTACTTAGGTGACAGTTAATCTACCCTAATGCCATACACCTTTGCGAAACTGACCAAATACGTCATCCCCCCATATCAATTGGCCGTAGTAGCGCCTCGTAGTTCTTTCCCGCTAGTCACCTTACATAAAGGGTGCAAGGGTTAGTAGTAGATCGATAGTGATCGCCGCTGCAGGCTACGAGCTATAAATTGTGTGGACCGGATTTGAAGGAGCCTGAAGTATATGTTGATATAGTTGTATCTCTGAATGTACTTATGGCCGCGAGTCTTTTTTTTGAGGCTCTTCTCTCTGGTATTCTTTGGTATCGCGCTAGTCTCCATGCTGGCGGGTAGGTTTCGCTGGAAGTTTGGGGGCCGAATCATGTATATATATGTTCTAGAGAGATTAACGGGAAAGATCTCTCAGGATACTCCCTATCCCCCTCCATGCTTATCATTCTCATGTCTCGTTAGATAAACGCAGCCTTATCCGCCAGTGACAGAACAGTCACCCTCTCCTTCGCGGTCGGGTGAAGCCTTCCAAATAAATACATATTAGTCATTCATACCCATCCTCGATCATTATTCTATCTTTTCAATAATGTCTTCGGATGAGAAGCTCCCGCACTTCTGTTCCCAGAGATACCTTCCCGCCGACCTTGCGTCGGAGGCCATCCGAGTAGCTCTTGAGGAGAATTCCGATAATTTTAATTTATATCCAGGTTTGTCTCTCCCTCCGGCCGGGGGCAGTCCCCCAGCTCGAGGCATGGGCCCGCCTATATTGGTAGCTCCTAGTGAGGAAGCCATTGGATCTCGCCTAGGTCTATTTACCGGCAAGAGGTGGAAACCCGGCAAAACTCTGCGCGTGCGTTTCTTGTCTGGTGGAACTCACCACGTTCGCGAAAGGGTCAAACACTACGCCAATATCTGGTCTAATTATGCCAATATTGGCTTTCAGTTCGTCCAGAGCGGCGATTCCGACATTCGTATCGTCTTTCTGAGTAATTCAACGTCTTGGTCCTACATCGGCACGGACGCATTGACGCCGGCTCTCAAAGGAAAGGCAACTATGCAGTACGGTTGGTTTAATGACCAGACCCCGGAGGACGAGTTCTCCAAGACCGTACTACACGAGTTCGGACACGCGCTTGGGTGTGTTCATGAACATAGTCAACCAAACAGTAACATTCAGTGGAACAAACCATTGGTGATTGCGAGCTATTACAGGGACCAAGGCTGGTCCCCTGAGCAGGTCGAGCGCGACGTCTTTCATCGCTATAGTAGGGCAGATGGAGTTACAGCAACGGGGTTTGATGCTACTTCAATCATGGAGTACCCTATTCCCCCGGGATTCACAACCAACGGTTTCACCGCAGGTCAAAACACACACTTGTCCACTCACGATATTGCATTCATTGAAAAAATGTATCCGCGGGTTTCTCGTACTTCTGCAGCTCCAGCCAGCGACCTAGAGACAGGCGTCTTTAATACCTTGTCAGATACCTCCCCCAGCGCAACATCAAGGGGTTGCCGAACGATCGTCAACTTTTCCAAGTCATATCCATCCCCGCCTAAACTCATTGTTGGACTCAACTTTCTCGACTTCGGTAATTCTCGCAAGCTTCGGGTTCAATCCCGGGTCGAAATAGTCCGTCTCAGGCAGGCTAGGCTCAAAATACAGTCTTGGGCCGACACCACACAGCACGCCTCAGGCATTGCGTGGCTCTTGTTCCCGTCAGAGGACAGAGACTTACAAAGTGGCACGTTCATAGCAAACGCCGGCCATACTAGAGAGACGGTTGTCTTCGATCATGAATACCCTTCTCTCCCTAAGGTGCTTGTCTTTTTCAGTAGTTTGGACATTGATCAATCAACGAATTGCCGCGTCAGAACTTATGCATCCGAAGTGACTACTAGCAGCTTTAAGCTCAACGTCGAAACGTGGTCCAACGCCAGGCTCTTGGAGGGTGAGGTCTCTTGGATTGCTCTTCCCGCCGACAAGAAAGGCATCACCACCGGGACATTCAGCGCGGGGGAAGAGGATACTACAGGGCTTAGCAACCAAGGAAAAGTTGTCTTCAACGGAAGCTTTACGAAGGCCCCGAAGATATTTCTGGCACTGAGCATGGTGGATACCGAGATGAGTACGCAAACTCGAATCCGTCTTTCCGCCAATAGCGACCCTTCGGGAAAACAGATGGAATGGCATATCGATAGTTGGGGTAGTATTTCTTCGTATAGTGCTGAAGCAGCTTTTATTGCTATCGATGGTTGATGGTATTATGCAACTTTAACTGACAAAAGGTGCCATAAGCCCTAGNAAAAAAAATCTTTCCTTCTCATTGATAATTTTACTAGTTTATCTATATCTAGAACTGTACACTATCTTGACGTTTCTATATAAATGTTTATGTTTGCTAGCCCAACACATGNAAAAACGACCTAACAGAATTAGATCAAGTGCATTAAAAGTGATTATGCTATAGTAATTCATTTCTCCGGGCACTTCCAACTAATTGGATTATTTTTACCGTTTGCGCCTCCCCTGACCTTGCTGCGTGTCTGCGAAAGACTATGCTTAGTTACGAGAAATAGTATGCCCCTGAGAAGCGGTGGTCTAAGTGGGGTCCAGAAACCCGCGCAGTGTCTGGGAACGGCAGTAGACCCTGAAAAAGGAGGCTCTATACTAGATCGCTTATTGTAACCGGGTTTGGTACCTCCTGGCCTCTAGTATTTGCGGGGTTAAGGCGGCGATTGATATGCCCTATTCTGCCTAGAAGGGACGGTAACAGTAGAACCCACACCTACAATTGAATTTACTGGCCGCGCTCTTAGAGGCTTAATCACAATGGAACACTCATGGGATGATGTAGAATTTGCTTGCGAAGCTAAGCCATACTTGGGTATGATGGCTACTATTCGTCAGTTATGTCACTATACAAGGTGGAATAATAAAGACTATATACCTAACAAAACCTACCAACTATGCATTGATGATAGGAAGGTTGCACTGGAAAGTGCGAAGTTAGGCATACCCGTGTGTCTAGGCGCTTCCCAGCTGAAATGTGGTAAGTCTTGTAGAAACCCAAGCATGCTCGTCGACATCGGAAATGCCCGGCAAAACCCCTACGTGACTAGGGTGTCTTGTTGATTTCCTCCAAACAAACCCGACCGCGTGGTGTCTATGCTGACCACCCTCCTATCCCCTGCCGTATCGGGCTATCCTCATGACGGGATTGGGAGCTACGGAATTGAGGACCTACGGTCACCGAGGAGCCTTGGACACAGCCTACATAAGGCGTACCACCAGCTGACTCATTGAGGCGCCGGAAATGTGGGCTAAGACAAGAGCCTCATTGACATGCTAGTATGACATCACAGAATATAGAAAATTCTTCGTTTGAAATGGCTCGAAATTGGGATATCTGTAGTAAAGAATCGAGTTGGTATAGGTTTTCATTTGGTAATGCCGGTTATCCTATAGAGATCAAATCCCAGGCAATTTAGATGTATATATAGACCTCATTGATGCTTTGAGGTAGCCCCTACCTTAGGTCTCGTTCACTTACACTTCGGAGAACGCGTTTCTTCTAACACGTAGTCAATCTCAAGCCAACTCAAATTAAACATGGCCTACATTAATTCTACCTCTAGACGCCAGGGTATTTACAGCCATAAGAAGTGGACGCGTGCTGGATACCCACTTCTCAGTTCCAGTTATAAGTATATGGTCAGGGATGTATTCGTCGAAGCCACCCTTACCGAGACTTATCAAGCCCAAACTAGAGCCAAAAGCGAGGTCTCGTATGTCTTTGAGGTCCCACCCGAAGCGGCAGTGATAAGGTTTTCCGCCGAAGTGGGGGGAAATCAGATCGAAGCCATCGTGGAGGAGAAGGCGGAAGCAAGTAGGAAGTATCGACAAGCCAAAAATGAAGGTATTCAGGCATGGAAGCTTGACAAAGTCAATGACGAAGGTAAATTTCCCCCGCTAAATCTGCTTTATTAATTTCTAACATTTCTTTTCCAAGTGTTTCAGATCAGCTTGGGCAACATTGCGCCTAAATCATCTATCGTAGTTCAGTAAACGCCCCTATTTTTAACGCCGTTTCCTTCCTAGCTCGCAATATTTCTAACTTCATTCAGCGTCACCTACGCATATGTCATTTCAAGCGATACTATCGAGGACACCGTTCGTCTCACAATCCCTACTGGCTGGGCAGCTCGTTCCGGAACTGCTCCTATCAGCGAAGTGGCCGTGCCGACGGCTCCTTCTGGCGAGAACGCGGTTACGATCAGTGTTGGGATCGAGGTTACTAAGAAGCAGATGATTCTTGACCTCAACTCCCTCTCGCACCACGCTACCATCACCAATGGCTTTTGTGACGATTCATTCAAGACCCTGACACCTGTGGAGAAGGGCAAGGCATACGAACAGTGCAAATCGTACGTTTATTACACTAGCAAGCATTTTATGGATAAGCATTTCGTCCTCACATGGGCCGTCCCAAAGATAGATACCCTCCGCTGCGTTATTGAGCAGTTTGACGGAGAGCCTTGGTCGCTAGCCGTGGCGCTCACCTTAGTTTCCAACATAGAACTTGACCCTGAGGAGCACGGTATGCCACAGGTTACAAGTCTTAATCTTTTATTGACTCAATCTAACGTGATAGTACAGAATATATCTTTCTCGTTGATCAAAGCGAAAGCATGTCAGGGGTCCGAACTTCCACCGCTAATGATATCGTAAAAACAATGTTGGGTCAGCTCCCGACGGAGAAAAGGTCGTCGTTCAATATTTACAAATTCAACACTAAAGCATGGTCGATACTTCTCAAAGGCCAATCCCTCGAGTATGACAAGAGAAACGTTTCGAAAGCTATCAGGCGTCTTAAAATGGATGCTTCAGGGAGTACAGACATCAACGCTGCCCTGGCCACCGTTTTCGACCAACGCAACACTTCCAAGCCTCGTTGTTCCGTTATTATTATCACCGACGGGCTGGACTGGGGTATTACTGCCGCAATGAAGACCATTCAGAAGCATGTCCAAAAAGCAGCCGCAGAGTCCCAACTTTTGCGGGTTTTTGTCTTGGGTTTAGGAGACGATGTCTCGAGGAGCATGTGCGAAGCATTGGCACGAACTGGTTGCGGTAGCACCGCCTACATAAGTGAGTCGCAATTGCAAGATCAGGACCATCAGCTCTCGAAGGCCGAGACTATGATCAATTCTATCAATCGCGCTCCCATTCGTGTTCGTTCAATCGACTGGGGTGTAACTACATCTACAACTATTGCAACTCAACCCGACATTGGCAAGAACATGGAAACTCGCCCTCGGCCCAATCGAAAGCAACTTGGTGCGGTTGCCAAAGGCGATAACCTTCCTCCGCCAGCACCTATCCAGCAAGCCCCTCTACCCGGATCCATGTTTTGGGCCGTTCGTAGCTACTGGTATGCTATTATCGATAGAGACAGTGATATGAATGATTTAGAAGCGAAGATTACCTACGAAGTCCTGGGGAGGCCTAATTCAGTCAATACAATCGAATTCATAGCGGAATATGCGAAAGAGGGACGCTTCATCCACAGTCTTGCTGCACAGGCTCTTATTCAAAGACTTGAAGATAAAGCGATTTCCATCACCGACCCTGCCGAGAAGTACCGGAATGAATGCGAGATTATCAGGCTTGGAAAAACCTACAGCCTAGCAAGCAGTCAGACGTCCTTTGTCGCTACTGCAAATGGAGTAGGCACCTGCACCCGCATCTCTGACAATAAACCCCCCAATAGTCGTAGTCTCCTCTCGGGGATCCCTCTCGACAGCGAACACGTCCCTTTTGCAAACACACAAGGTTTCGCCGCTGAGATTATTCAGGCGGATCTTCCTGTCCTTGAATTTATCACGAAAAGAAGCGCTCAGGCCCAGCCAGAGACCATCCGCATGCCACAGACTCGTGAACTCCACGACGACCAGTGGAGCGGGCTTTCTATGGCAAGGGGAGTGGGGCCTCATAGGGCAGGGCTAGATATTTCTGAGCCGCTAAGAATGCTCAACATTCAGGACGACGATTCCGATGCTTCCTCCGTTACCGTATTTTCCGCAACGGCAAGCTTTGAGCCCCCGATGGCCGAGGTAGGTACCTTCGAGGCGCTAGGAGTGACTCGCGGCGTCAGCGGCAATGACTGGGATGCATCATCCTCCATTACGGCCATCACTTCCGGCGCAGGGGGAGACGGCCTCTCCGAGCTCATCGCCGCGCAGGACGGCGACGGGTCATTCGACCCGAACGCTATTAGACAGCTTCTGTTCCCAAGTACTAGCACACCCGCCGTCCCTGCATTCATCTCAATCCTTAACGGCCAGGATGACCTCAAGAACCGGATCTGGCTCGCCATCTGCGTGGTCGCCTGGTTTCAGAAGAAACATGAGGAACGTAGCGGGGAGTGGTCAAACGCCCAGACGAAGGCGGAGGAATTTGTGAAAACGACACTTCGATGCGTTTTCCGCGTCACTTCTCGCAAATGTGCAAATATTTATGCCAATTCTTTGGATGATGCAGTTGGCTACTTTTAATAAATATACTGGGCCGTAGGCCCCCCATCCGTTTCGATTCTTGTATTATCGGGGGAAAGAAAAGACAGGGGAATTGGGAGTTACCTAAGGCTTTGGAGGACCTGTCGAAAGTATAAGGGGTCAAGGAGTCACTGTCATGTTAGTATACGAATAGGGGCAACGGTCACCAAATCATGTATATATAGTCTTCCCACCTACCTAAAGTTAGTTAGTCAATCCTAAGTCAACTGAACAACTCATATACCTACTACTTCAACAGGACCAAACCTTTTAAACGTAAAGATTATGAATGCGGATATAGAAATGGGTGAATATAGGCGCCCCGGTGCATTTCTGGAAAAACAACACTTCAGATTATTTAGTCTAGAGCTACACATTCTGTGCACTGCCGTCACAGTGTCTGGTATTACATTTCCCATACTGATACTAAGTTATGGGACTTCCTCTCTCCCGCTGATGAACGGCGATTACCCATATTATCCAGTATCTCATACTCCAACGTAAGAAAATATTCGATTGCCTCATTCCGGGGCCAGTTCCGGAGGTCCTTCGGAAGAATGGAACGGTCACAGGAATCCCTGGGCCCTGGTACAATTATTGTAATTCAAATGCTACACATTCGAAGCGCCCACACAAGCCCTTTTTATATTTAGCTTGTTCGCCTGCGGGCATACTCTTTCCGCCCCCAATACAGCAATCCGCCGATGATCCAAAGCACGATAAGCACGACTGCAAGAACCGGTGCAAATATAGCACCTCTGATAACGACAAAACCGCTGACAACAGCGAAGATAGCTGGGACGAGGATAAACGGTCGATACGGTCTACGGAGGCCGGGTTCGCGGATACGCAAGACGATGGCGCCGAGTACAGTGAGGAAGAAGAAAGAGTACTCCCCGAGGCCGTTGAAGGTGAGCAGGGCGCGGAAGTTGCCGAGGAGGATGTATAAAGCGGAGAGAATAGTAGATAGGATGATGGCGTTTACCGGGGCGTCCGACGTGGGGACATCTGGGGAATTCTCCGCGGACTCGGATTCTTGCTCAACGCGTTTTCTAATCCCCACTTGGCCTAGTTGTGAGAAGATTCGTGGAAGCCAGTCTTGGTTCGCCGCTGCTACTGCCATGCGGCCGGCTACGAATGAGTTTCCTAGAAGAGAACCGGCGACGACCAAGCAGATGAGAACAGCAGCCACGATACCAAAACCTTGTCCTAAAAGACGCGTTATGGCGGTCTGTATATTGACATTAGCATCTGTCCGTATCGCAGAAAAGGGGCGAATTGACATACCACGGCGACGCTATCTGTCGTTGATACAATATCCCACGGCAGTAATATGTAGTAGGCTGTATTAGCTGTGATGAAGCAGAATACTATAGTGGGAATGGCGCTGTTGATGGCGAGGGGGAGTTGTTTGGCTGGTGCTGAAAGTTCAGCAGAAATATAGATGGCCTATCCCGCGTCAGCACGTAATCATCATGTCTCGCCTACTGATATCCTCACCTTGTCCCAGCCTGAGTAGGCCCATAATGCACCGTACAGGGCGGTCGAGTAATGACCCAGGAGTTCCCAAGAGCTCAGATGTCCCCAATCAGTCGTACTTCCATCTGGGTTCACAGTCGGCCGGTTTCCAAACCACTTGAAATCGGCTGTCAACAAATCTCGTTCCTCCGCGGCAAACATTAGTAGAAAAAGGATGGAGAATTACTCACGGGCTTCGTGAACCAGTCCCGACCGCCGACATCATCTCTATTCGGGTGTGTCGCCTGAATGATGACAACAACAAGCCCAGCTATGACGACAGCAGCAATAGTGGTGAACTTAGTGACTACGAAGAAACCATTCAGCCGCGTGCTGGTCTTCGTGCTGATCGAATTCGCCACGCTGATGACAACCAAAATGAGAATGGAGAGGAGCTTGTGCTCGATTCGGTCGGCCTGGTCAGTGATCCCGGCGGCCGAGTAAATGCTCTCTACAAAGACGATGCTGAGGATGGCCAGGGTGGCCGGCATCACGGCGACGATCCACGTCCAGGCTGCCAGGAAGCCGAACACGTCGCCAAAGATATACCGTAGGTACGGCTGCACTCCGCCTAAATATCCTAGAGTAAGCCGCATGATAAGAATGGGATGGAATGAGTCCTCTCTTACCCTCACCGGGTATTGCCGTGCCCAGCTCCGCCATAGTGGAAGCCCCCGTCCACGCGAGTACTCCACCGATAAGCCATACCACGAGCGCAGCGCCCGGAGAGGGAACATGGGTGTCGATGGATCCCGGAGATGTGAAGATGCCACTTCCTATCACAATACTAATGACTATGGCAAATGCCTCGGCGGTACCAAGATTCTTGGAGAATGAAGACCCTTGGGCGTTGTCGTCGGCTGCGGTAACATCATCGTGGGGTGAGGGGATGGGCTCATTGTCCGACTCATGAGCAGCAAGCAGCGGCCTCGTTTCTCCGTCGGATGCCATCGTGAATGGCCCCCTATACTGATACTGGTACCAAAGTAGCAGCGTTAGCTGATACTCATTAATATGAAACTCAACAAAGTGACTTGAATGAGATCGGTGTTGGCGGCTCTTATTGTAGCGGCTAATTGTGGCTTGTTATGGTGTCATATATGGCTGAACTGCTGACTAACTCGATTGGGCAAGCTAGACCGTTCATCTCTTATGGTGTGCAAAGCTTAATCATCGAAGTCTTCAAATCGAGACAGACAAAGTATTAATCATAAATAAAGTAATAATCATGATGCTTTTGGAACTGGGATTTACCGTTGGTATTTATTCTCTTACCCATAAAAGCTGGGTGGTTGGTTGGGCATAAAGTCGTTTAAGACCGTGCGGCCTACTTCTATTGTCACGGGCCGTCGTAAACCTACTTTTTAAGATGCTTACGCCTAAACTTACAGGGTAAAATATACTAGGCTTGGGCTCTAGTCCATGCCATCCATGAGTTCGGTGCGATCTAGCATCATTCCCTTTTGGCCAATATATTCACGGAGGGCCTCCCACTCAACGCCCTCTTCCTCACCCTGCCGCCATGATTCTTTGAAACCCCATGCGCACGCTATCTTGTCTAGCGCCGCTCTTTCTTCTTCCCTGATCCAACGCTTCCTTAGTGGCATGCCGGGAGCCCACGTCACCCGCTTCATTTGATCGTTTGCCGTCGTGAGTGCAACTATACCAAGGGAGGCTGTGAAGCCCACATAAGCGAGAATGCCGGTAAATGCAACGTTCGTGGCCGTAGCGCTGTCCATAGTTTGCTGCAGCCCTGAAAAATTAGTGGCTAGTATGTAGGCAGCGATGGGCGTAGTAGCGAACGCCGTGAAGGGTAACAATCCATGACGAAGGAGCTTGCTGCGAACGAAGGCCGTCGTTCCATAGCTATTTTCGATAATTCCAACAGCCGCGTCCAAATTCTTTGCCGCGATAGCCGTATCAAGCGCGGCGTCTACCGTCTCTGTCTCAATCGCATTCTCGGCATGGTTGGGTTTGCGTTCAGTGTAGCTTAGGGGCACAGACCCCTCGCGTGGTGAAGGCTTCGAGGCAAACAGCTGAAAAGCTTTGGGCAAAGTTTCTGGCTTCCCCAACTTCGCTTGGACTCTAACGTATTGTTCGAGTAGATTAGGTGTAATAACCACGGGAGGGTGGGCCAATATTAAGTAAGCTGTCTCGGAGATTTTGTTGATCAATTCGCGAAATTTGGCAGAATATTCAATTCCTTCGGGCCATTGAGAAGGATGCGCTACTGTTTCTGCCGCNTTTTTTTGTCTTGCCATTGCCGTCTAGCGAGAGTAAGGTCGAGGTAGTAGAATTTAACTCGCTAATGGTGTGTGCTATCTGCGGTTGCACTGATTCGTCTGTGAACCAGGTGGCCAACATTTCGCAAACCCCGAGGGCGTCGCTCACATTCTTCTCGGACGGGATGCCATGGGCAGTAGACACTTTTGATATGCTTGTCTTTAGGTAGCTCATGATATCGGCGACGGACGAGGGGTGAAGACTCGGCGCATTAGGAGTCGACGAAGCTCCATGACCAGTCTCGACTCGCGCATTATCACTGGGCTCGCCCTTTTCTGTTGGAGCTATATTATTCCCGGACGGTGCGGTCGAAGATAATGCGCGACTACCGGGTGATATTAATGACCGTGTCGCTCGCCGTAACTGATAGGGATGTTGAGAGGCATTTCGAGCAGCAATTAGGGGTGTGGCAACTCGGCGATGCTGGGAAGATATCGATATCGACTCGCAGATCTGGCAGATTGCGCGTGGCCGTGCGGCTGGCCCAGCTCGGTGCATGGCGGTGATATTGCTGCTGTTTAAGATTTCGTCGTTGAATAGCCGTCGAGGTTGCTAACATACGACTGAGCCACAGTACTTCGGTACATGTAGTGCTACGGAGCTCTTATCGTTATCGGGCTTGGCCGTTGACAATCCGGGGACACTTCCGACCTCCTAGTCGTCTTAATCAGCCCAGGCATCTACTGCACACATTTAGATGACAGGACTGCACGTACGAGAATCCTCCAAATTTTCATACATTCCTAGTATTAAGTCCTGCTCGGTGCTACGGAAGTGAAGAAAATGCCCCGAAAAAGTCTTATTTGAGTAGGTACTTACGAAAGAGAGACAGCACACACAGCTCGCAACCACTTTGTACACCCATGATTACTATTTCCTTTGATTAATCGCCTCAAGACTTACTAACTACCTGCCTATTGAAATCCGTATTATAGCATTAACGCGCTCCGATCAGCTTTATTCCAATGACCGTATCATAAGAAGATTCTTGGTAGTTTCTAGTCGGGTTACGCTTTGATATATGCACGACATCATATCACAGGCAGATCTACTGCCACACGGAAATCCTCGGGGCTCCATCCAAGATCTTGAATATGCTGGAATTCAGCCTTATGAGACCAGCAGCTTTACGAAATACCTTTGTTTTTGGTACTGAGCTACTTACACCTACCCCTAGCTCCGCCAAGCATTGTCTTAGATCTTGGTTACATGGTGTAGTGTATTCAAGATAACATTAGAATTGGGTCAGACAGTTTCATGTTAGAAGGCCGAATCAGTGAACTTCTCTCATTGCCTCATTTGGGTAACAGTTTGCCAAGGTCATAATGTTCGGTTAACCAGTTACAGCATTATTCCAGTCATTACGCTATCTAGTGTAAGTGGCACAGAGCTCTCTAAGTAGGGCTTCATCCATGTTACATGAATCCTTCCAATCCTTCGTTTGAGATTCTTCAAGGTACCCCTAATCAACTTCATCATTTGGGGGTCTCCTACAGCTGGCTTTCCCATGGCGGACTTTTCCTCCTCCACGCCTGTTTTTTCGGGGAAAGATACTCGCCCTAAACATGCCAGGTAGACGAGGATATTCAAATCCAACGCGCGATTCATAGGAGTCATGCCATGTGTAAGTCAAGCCATCCATAACCCAATTATATCAAATCAATATTCATGCCATTAACACTACCCAGCGGACAGCGAGTGTCCAGAGACAATCAACATCGCCAGCCAAAGGGATGTTAGAAATGCCGCTTCGGCATGCATTGGGGACCAAGGGTTCAACGCAGTAGTCATCAGCACTGATGCCGACGGTCTTGGCTTCAACAACTTCACAGGCGGATTCAACATCAGCGTCGCTGCGAGCGCGCAATTGCAAATCCTCAGCTTCCCCGACCTCACGACGCTAGAGAACCTAAACATCGTCGACGCCCCGGCCCTCACGCAGATCTCAGTGCCGAAACTTCGCGCCGATGGGGAAACGGTGATCAACGGCATCACGTACAACGGCGTAAACGCCTTCACGCCGAGCATAACTATCTCAAATGCGCTGCAGTTCGGCGGACTAAGTCTGCCGGCGTTGACGGAGCTCGGGGATTTAGTTATCGAGCATGTCCCACGACGACAGCTGACGTCGGGGGGTCTAAGCAAGATTACGGCGGCGCAGTCTATCACGTCGGATAACACCCTCGACTATCCCGGGCTGACGTCTGTCGCCACATTGCGACTCACCGGGTATGAAGACTGCAGGTATTTCCTACCGAACCTGTCTAGCGTAGGGGACTTTACGTTCACGAACGCGCTCGGGAGCAACCTGCAGACATCGGCGCTATCAGTCTCCGGTTCATTCGTGCTGAATACATCGCCATACCGCCGAGCCACCAACGAGACGAAATTCGAGATCCCGCCGTCAGTGCCGCATACTTTCGACGCAAGCGCCATCAACATCCGGAATCTAACGTCTGTAGGAGGCAACGCGACAATCGAGTCGAATGCGGATGCGCGGATAGACCTGTCCCAATTGGCAACGATCGGCGGGGCGCTGTCCATCACGAATAACACCAACAGCACCATCGATCTGACAAAGCTGTCCCAGACCGGGGCCCTGTCCATCGTAGATAACGTCGACAGCACTATCCCCCGACTCTTCAACCTCGAGAGGGCGGACAGCATACATCTGCGAGGTTATATAGATACGTGCGTGCCACCCCGTGACAAGACGAGGATATCCACTGACATGAGAAAACAGATCCTCCGGCCCAAACATCCTGCCCTCTCTAGTCTTCGTCTCCGGCACCGTGACCCTAGAGCCCTGGAACGCAGACTTCAACTGCTCCAAGCTCGTCTCGCAGCACCAACAAGGCCTAATCAACAACCTCTCCTGCAACGGCACCTCCAACGGCACCTCCTCCTNCCCCTCCCCCCGCTCACCCCGTCCTCCTCCTCCACAACAACCACGACCCAGCACCCCTCCCTCTCCACCGGCGCCTGGGCCGGCATCGGCGTCGCCATCGCGCTCGTCGTAATCGGCGCCGCCGTGGCAGCGTGGCTCTTCCTGTATTTCCGCCGCCGCCTCGCCGCGCTCGAGGCGGCCCGCCAANCCCCCCACTACATCTGACGATAGACACCAGCGGCCAGAAACCCCCGCAGAGGCGAGCGACGCGACGACCCTGACCAACGACGACGGCGGCGGCAGCAGCGCCGTCGTCACCCGCCGCGCGATCCACGAGGCGGACCCCTCGCGCACCATCGTCGAGAAGGACAGCCACTACGTCGTGTCGCACGAGCTGTACGTGCCGCCGGCCGAGCTGCCCGCCCCGTACATCTACCACGCCCGGTAACGGGCGCCCCAGTCGTTAGCGTTCTTAAACCGTGTACTTATACCCTTTGCCAACTTCCACTACTCGTTTCACGTCAGACCATTATACCATGCATGACAGAGCAGTAGTTTTCTCAACCATGGCTCGATTACCGTTCAAAGAGCGAACTGGCGCGTTACTTACTGTCAACACCTTGTATATCGAATGTTTATTAGAAACTTGATAACTGAGTAGAAATGAAACAAACCGCCAGCAATTCGTAAGCCATGAGCAGCAGTGTGTAGATCTATCACTCGACGGAAATGACTACTTGGTTGTCGAAGAGTTTTTTTTTTTTTTATTAAAGTGTGCCGGCTTCCGACACCAGTACGTAACATATTCAGCTCCTTTGTTGCGTACCCCAAAGATCCTTCGTCTAGCCCTGATCGGTACCCCGCATTGTACAATCTACGCGCCCCTCAAATTACACGTCTGTGGAAATTTATTTTTCAGCTCCTCAACTTCAGTTGAGAGGAGGCTCATTCTCTCTTCCGTCTTCACACACCCCATTATGGCCGATAGTGGATTGGTAGGTCATTTAAATCCATCAAGTACATTGGCCTTGCGTATCTTGGAAAGGCGCTAGACAATCACTGGTGACGACAATATATACTCCCAATAATCCCACGGGTACTAGCCGTCGAAGCGAAATCGGGAACCTTCCAACTGACCAAGCCCATCGCGGGGGGCGACATATCTTCTACGATACGTGTTTGTAAAGTCTTGCATAAGAGAACGAATCTGCCGAACGTCTCCGGTATCGTTGGCGTTTAGTCTATCCCTTATTTTGACGACTAGGCGATCAACCTCCGTCGCGGTGATGGTTCCGGCTGGGAGTAGGCGGAGAGTTGAGTTGACTTGTGCTAAAGTTTGTTCTGGGAGTATTTCAAACAAGGTCAGTAATGCGCCACTGGCGTCAGCAAAGCAATCGCCGGGGAAAGTAATCATCATGCCAGCCAGAATGCGTTTGACTAGCATCTCGCCTTGTGACGTCAGAAGTGCCTTGACAATATCCCTAAGGTGATCAACAATCTGAGCCGGGAGATAATCATTTGAGGTCGGCGATAAACCAGCTCCCCACGCCAAGACGTCACGGATATAGTGGAGAGTAGCAGACAGAGGCTCGCGCTGCTCCAGTGTCAAGACAGAGATGGCGGCTTCGAAGATCGGGGTGAAGAGGGCTGACGGAATGAACTTTTGAGGATAATAGACCAGCCCGTCGACCACGAGGCGGTAGAAATCTTCCGTGACGTCAGGTAGCTCCTGGGGTGTTAGGTTGCTTAGGAAGCGCAGCACATTTGTTGCCTGGGCTTCAAAGAAGGCGTAAATATTCTCCGTCATAACTGGATCGACATGTTCTCGCTCATCAGAGAACTCTCTTAAAATCGCGCCGGTTACCCACAGGAAACAGCCTTGTCTAGAACTGGCGAACCCATTGGCAAGCTCATTAGCCATAGCCGGTAGAATCGGTGCCATGGCTACTCTATGAGCTATCACCATCAGCCTCCAGCAACGGCATACTCTTTCACATATTGGGGGAAAGTCGAGGAAGTTCGTTAAGACTGTGGCTAGGATAGGGAATACTTCTTGCCAATACTTGATCGCAGGGTCTTCTTCGCCTTTCTCGGCTGGTGGTATAGTGACGACGATGTGCGCAAAGGTTGTGATCAACTGTAGGTGGTCGGCAAGGGCAAGCTTCCCCTCGTGATCTACAGCGTTGTTTGCTTTAGCCATCAGTCTCTGGACTAATGGCTCGCAAAATAGCTTCAGAAGCTTGTATAGTTCACCCTTCGGCTGTACAGATACCACACTTGCGGCTCCTTCGGTGATCTCTTCTTGGCTGACCGCCGGGAGTTTGTCGAGGATCTGTTCATAAAATTGTTGTAGCTCAAACACCTGCTCACTCAACAGGTGCTTGCAGTCGGTACAGAAATACTTGAGTGCCATGGAAGCAGCTTGGAGAATCTCCTTGGAGCTAGTTCCGAACGAGGAAACAATGTAGTTGAACTGAGGCATTAGGAAATCGGGATGTTCGGCAGTCCATTCTGTGTATCTGCCAAGCACCATGATGGTGGCGAAACGGAGCTTCTCGTGGCTGGGCATTTGCACAAGAAGCGGCATTAGTTGTGGAAGGACAATGTTCTCATCCCTATCAACCATGCGACCCATAGCACGCATAGCAAATAACGGCGCTTCGAGCTTTTGCCAGTGTGGCACATTAACGTCGGTTGCCATACTTGCGTACTTTTGCATCCAGAGCTTGATGGCGTCGAGAACCTTCGTGAGGCACTCGGTGACACCCAAGACTTCGCATGAGTCTTTGAGGGTATCTCCCATTTGATGTCGGAATTCACGGAACTTTTCCTCTGCCTCTCGGTCTCCGTCAAATAAGTCCTTTTCGTTCCCCGATTCGACCTCGGGAAACTGCAAGTGTTGTAGCAGTATATCAACAAGCTTCGAATAGATATCTACAAGCTCAAGTCTTGCTTGAATATATCGATCGATGACGAGGTATTGTTTGAGTTCGTACCAAAACTCGAAAGTGTTGTCGATGACATCCCTGTCCTTGTCCCTCGCAGCACATTCGAGGATTGCTTCAACCAGCGGTCTGAAGTGGCTGGTCTCGCGCGCGATGGCTACAACCCAAGCCACACCTGCTTCTGAGAATACCCTGGTTAAAAATTTGTACGATTCCATGTCCTCTTCGTCGACGAGTTTCTGAATTTTCGGGCGTAGCGATAGAATTCTAGGAAGCAGTACTTGTATCGTATCAATATTCTCATCGACTTCTCTCGTCTCCTTGACAATGGTAGAGACACATTCTGCAGCCGCCTGCATAGACTTATCCGAATCGAGAGCACCAAATATGAAGTTTAGTAGGGGTGAGTTAACGATATCGCTGATGGGGACCTCTCGTAGCCATGAGGTTATACACTCGTAAAGTTGTGGGTTTGTTGCGGCTTCAGCTGGATGGCCAAAAATCAACATGGTATCCTTAGGTCGCGGGATGTGTAGAATAGACTTACGAGATGACTGGGCATAGTTTATGAGGAGCTGAACTACCTGGGGTGCGTTGTCTTGCAGAAGCTCTGTCGTCCTCTGGTTGAGTTCTTCTTCCTAGACGAGAATCGATTAGATTATGATCTAACGCATGTCGTCCCATCACGGAGCGCCGCTGAAGAATAACAAGGCGAAGGTCGTGCTGGTGTGTGATTCGATCCACGTACTGTCAGGGTGATTTTGCGTCCCTCGGTCACCTCTTCGGGTAGGACTCTGAGAAAATCGAGAATGCAGGCATGGCTTTCGACTTGACTGCCGAGCGACGATACCACCACAGCCAAGACATCCTTCCAGTCTCTCATCTGAATGGCTAGGATAGCCAAACACACGCAAAGTTGGACTCTTATGGGCTTAGGGCCGGCCGCATATAACTGCAGGAGCTCCAGGAGCTGATTGCGTACAGCCACTATCTCGCTCGGGGGTACTTGACTCTGGAGGTCAAATGTGATCTAGTGTAAGGTCGTCGGTCAGTGCAAGGGCGCTCGCGCAACAGTTAAAATATGGGGGTAACGGCACCTTTCCCTTCAAAGTAGTCGCGGCGAAAAGCTTATCGGCAGCGTCAGCGGAAGATTTAAGAATGTTGATGGATTCAGCCCATGCGGCGGTCTAGTATGTATGTAAGTAAGTAGTTCAGAGCTGATGCGGTCATCATGTCCGGGTATATACGAACGGATTTCTGGAACTCTCCAAGATATTTAGTCGCCCTCTCCTTCTTATCCGAGTCCCCACCCCGCATGGTCAGCATGGCCTGAAGCACATCTGCCAGAATAAAAGTCTGCTGCGCGCCGTTCGTAGCCATGATGCGCAACGTGTGTCGGGTCAGGTCAGGTCAAGAGCTGGGGGGTGGGTACGCAGATTGATGGCCGCAGCCCTTGCTGCCCTGCAGAGAGATGCGCGACGATCACAGGACAGAGATTCCGGTAGAGACGACACCTGCAAATATAACGACACTACAGGTGACGTATGCTCAGTAAAGCTGAAGTGTAAGACGAGGGCTACGTCGGGATGAGGCCAGACGGACGACAAGGCTCGCCAAGTGAGGGAAAAATATAGAGGGTGGGAGTCGGGGATTGGGATGGGATGGGGAGCTTCGATATCATAAGTACCTGAGGAGGAAGAAAGGGAGGGGCCAATAAAATAATGAATGCAGTCGTAGGCGTCCGGTTGCTAGGCAAGTGTAGGTGCGCCGGTAGACTAGGTATAGTGTACTTGGGCAACTTGTAGCGAACTTTGGAAGGCTATAGTAGCTGTGGCTTAGTAGCTGTGGCTCAATGGCTTCGGACCCATTGGAGCGCCTCATGAAGCCCCGCAACTTACCTAATCATACACATATTGTGAGGTCATAGGTCAGCAGGCAGGTATGTACCTAGATAGATGCAGTAACAAGTAGGTAACTATCACACCACGCAAGGAGTAGACCTTAATAAGCCAATTGATAATTTTTGAAGCCGGGGTTTCCTACATATGTTTGTTGAAGCCAGGTTCGATCAGGAGAGCCCACTACTTGAACAGAAGAGGGTGCGATACTCAAGGCCGTATTTAAACACCACGATATGTGGGTGGCGAAACTGTCTCCTTTAACCAAGACTATGCGAGACATGCTAGAAACACGGGAATGTAGAACTGAGATCAGGGTCAGAAGCTATTGCCGTCGTAATTCATTTTAAGTAGTCAGAAAATTCACTCAACCTATTATATTGACTTGAGTGCCTGACATCCAGTTGTGATAAAGATGGCTGTGTCAAGGAGTAATAAAACACCGACTAATAAATGAGAAGCTGTTTATAGGTACTTTGTGCCGGAGTGGACTGAGACATAGTTATCCTCTTGGTTATCCGATCTTTTCAAGACAAAATATGTATTTTCCTTCCGGCTTGTCTCTAAATATTAGCCGGTGCCTACTCTGCGCCTAGACTTATTCAGCGTCGCCCATGGCATCCACGTCGCAGGGTTGGTTATTTACCCCCAGGCTGGAACGAGGGTTCCTGCTTAGCGTTGATGATGTTCATTAGGGATAAACAGGAAGGAGCCGGCAGAGTATTCACAAGTGCGCAGCCCGCGAATTCAAGGTAGAAGAGCTGCTTCTGTCAAGACCGATATTCTTTCTCTCTGTTACTAACGTAGGTAATTTGCAAATTAAGGAATAGATAATACAAATATCCTGTTAGAGAGAAGCTCTTCGTATCGAGCGAGAATACGCTCGGCCCATCACGCACATTTATAGTAACTGTTCAACTCGTGAAATCAGAGGCCTGAGCGATATCTCTAGATATCTCAAGTGAATCCCCTTGCTAGTGTAGAAAATGACGGAGGGAGTATGAAGTACCTAGGCTTTCTTCATGTGGATGGAGGGGTCAAGAACTGTGGCGCGATCTCAGGGTGCCACTTTATTACCTAAGCAAAAAGTGCATACAACGAATTGGGCTTAGTGCACTTGCCGCTTTTTCTCAGGCTCGGCTCAGCCAGTAATCAGTCAAGTGACTGCCGTGTACTCCGTATATTAGGTATGCATAAATTCTATACAGAGAGAAATGGACCATAAAACGGTTCCCGTATTACTAAACATGTACTACTAAATTAAACGGAATTAAAGCATTTACGGTTGAATAGCAAATGGTCCAACATACCTCCCGGTACAACAGCAAGCAACTATTGCCTCAAATATGAAGGCCAAACCATTAGTACCCAGATATGCAACTTGAGGATAGATGTCGCGAACTTGATGCTCGTTCCGAGGAAATCGAGCAGTTCAAGCACGACATCAAAGAAGCCAATCAGCGANTTTTTTATTTTTTTTTCAAATAGCGAGCGCGCTGAAAAAAATCTGGCATTGTCACATCAGGAGCGAGACGGTAGCAAAGAAGATGGACGACACCCCCGCGAGCGCGAGCGCGCATGTCAATGACTGACCGTGGCGTAAAGTGATGCTCTTATCAGCTCAAGACGGACAAGGATGTCACAAGGCCTAGGTACGGATGGCAATGTATGGGTAGGTCCTGAATACTCGTTGACGCATGAGGAGCCCTAACTACTACTACTACTTCCAATAGCTGAATATCTATATACAGGCAGCCCCTTTGTTCCGTACCTCAAGGGCCGAGGTATGTAGTCGTAAGTAGTCAAGATCGTGACAAAGGAGGGTATACATATGCACACTTGCGGTGTTAGATACGATGGGGTCCATCAGCTAGTAGAGTGATGGAAAGATCGAACTGTGAGGGCTCAAGACACAACTCTCGGAAAAAGCATGAGCTATATTCTGGTTCACTGGTTGAGGTTAAGATCGAAGGAGTTCTCGAGGAGCCATAACCGACGAATGTAGTTAATTCCACTCGCCAAATCTGCTGCCGGCCATTTCCTACCTTCAACGCCACAGCATGATCATAACTCGCGGTGAGGCGCGGAACAGTGCACTGACCAGTTATAAGGCTCTACCATATAGATGTCCAGGAATAAAGAGGGAAAAGACGCGTTTCGTCGCCTTGCCCGTCGCTAAAAGTCTCTCCATCGCGGGCAGCCCACATCCTCCTCACAGCTTTCCAAGTATACATATTCCCGTCCATGCCCACATCCTCAGCATGGCGCATTACGCTGTCCACCCATTCGCGGCACGCACGTTCGCGGTCCTCCGTCATTCTGTCTGCTACGCGCCGCAGATCAAGGTATGCAGCTTCCTCCTGTACCTGCAGCTCGTGCAAAAAACGTACAGCGACAGGGACCGTCACCCTAACCATGTCCACCTGACCGGACCCATCCCCCTGGTCGCTGTTTAACGGGTCTACAAGGCTTGCGAAAGATACAGGTCTGCTCAAATGCGCGTCGTCCCCAGTGCGTACCATTAACACGCGGCACTCCGGCATCAGACGTTCCAGCCATGCCGCTATTTCCTTAAGCGTACTGTCGTCGCTAAGCTCCGACTCTGGCTGCACTGGGCACGTCTTAGGAATAACGTTTTCGTCTGCCACGAGCAGCACGGCGCGAAAGAGATGACCCATGGTGAAGCCGTGCTCACGCCATGTCTTCGCTATGTTTGCCTGCGGGAAGTTTGTGCTTTCCACTTCTCCAGCGAGAAAAGGGTAGCGGAAGACGACCTCTTTATTCAACTTGGCCGACATGGAATTGCATAGCCGCCGGTGTATATCGATGACAGCTGCTACGTCGAACGATTCTAAGGATTTCGTTACCTGCAATGCCTTAGCGAAGAAGTTGTAACGCTGCAGGTTCGGTCGGCCGTCATGCACGCGGTGCCACTCGCGGTAGATGTAAGCGCCCAGGCGCCGGTCTGTATATCCGTGGTCATGGCCTGAATAGTGCAGTCACCAATAAAATAAACGGCGGTTTGCTTGTTCCATAGGTCGAGTTCATCTGTTCGCAAGGAGACTTCCGCGGACTTTGGCATCAGCAGCGTCCTCGACCAGCCGTGGGAGAATGGGGGCTGGAATCGTAAACGTAGAGCTGCAGCCTCGTAAAACAAGTCTGAAAGATGTCTACGTACGAGCTCAAGCTCGTCCATTGTAAGACGATTTGAGGCATTCAAAGTCTTGTGGGCATACTTCTGGTTGAACTGTGCTCGAGATCGAGATTCTTCTCTTGGTGCGGCGGGGTACGTCGGTGAAGGTACAGGGTAGGGCCAGAGCATGTCGGTGCTGAGTTGATCTATGTTTATTTCTCGATATGGTTCCGGGGACCATTTTTGAGGTTGATTGAAGGCCATTTGGGCGGAAATATTGAGAAAGGCCAATAATCAAAGACGGTTGTATTGGTAGAAGTTCTAATTATTGTGTGGATGCGCTAAGGGTGTACGAGCGCTTCTTCAACCTGCTTGATGAAATAGTAAAATAGCACAGCGGATAAAGAACCTAAGCAAGCTTCCATGTACCCGGTCAGTAGTAAACTTCAAAAACAAGGTTAAGGTTATTGCAAGATACGAGGCATGGTGGAATATATAGGAACCCTAATGGAGCTTTTTGCGAGCTCAGCCGCCAGAAAAGACGGCATAATGGGATTTAATCTCCTTTCTCTAATGCCACATACGAAGACATTTCCATAAATCGTTCATCACCCTCACCCATCTACAGGCTTGGGTGAAGTCTCATCCATCCTTGGATGCAAGTAGAGATGCAAAACCTCCCTGACCAGTGGTCATATTTAGACACGCCTGCTGCATGGCCTTGCAGAAATCCACGTTGCCTGACTCTTCTTATACGCACGGAGCCTCCAGCTCTTGCAGTGCCAGGGGACGTTCTTGCACGTCGTATAGGAAATAAGGTTGGTGCCATATAGAATAGCGGGCGACGGAAGCGCGATAGAACATTGGTGGTGTGGTTGGCGCACGTGCTTTTGCGGTTGCGTTTGTGTTCCATCGCATATTCCGTACTCAGAACCGTTTAACGATTGCGTTTGTGCAATTGTGGTAAAAATGATCCATGATGCCAGCCTGGAGGTGTGTAGTGTATTAGCAATTATACAAAATTGGGTCTTGCTCAGGATAGGGCTCAAGCTCAGGCTAAAAGCGGCGTGGCTCAGGTTGGCTCCCCATTCCGATTCGGGATTGGTAAAACCAGGTAGGTATCTGTGAGGTACCAGATGAGTCATCCACCGTGACCTACTTAGTGGATTAATCTATCGATTTGATTGGCTATGAAACTTCCCCATCAAGCTCCTACAAAGCCAGCGAGCTAGCTGCCTCTATCAACTAACCGTATCAGCCTCTACAACTTGGTAACCCAGGCAGCCTTGCCAAATTTCCCAGTCGTCGAACAACGCCTCAAACGCGCCCCGGAGCTGCCCACCAACCCCACGCACAACGACGACCACCACAACAACACCCTCCAAGCCGCAGCAAACCCCAATCCGCCTCCCATAACACCAGCCATTGTGCCGAACTGAAAAAAAGCCTTTCCCCGCTACAAACATGACCGGCCGTGGAGGTGGTGGGCGCAAGGTCCTGCTGCCGCCCATCAACTTCATCTTCAAGCTCCTGCAGACCCACGCGCCCGTCAAGATCTGGCTGTACGAGCAGCTGTCGATTCGGATCGAGGGGAAGATCAGGGTGCGTTAATATGCACAGCCAAGTTCTCCCATCCGGCATTTTTTTGGCAGAAATTGACACATACGTGCGTACAGGGTTTCGACGAGTTCATGAACCTCGTCGTAGACGATGCCGTCGAGGTCAAGCAGGTCTCCAAGACGAACCCCGAGGAGAAGAGGAGAGAGTTGGGTGCGTTCACGACACCGAAAACTATAAGCGTATATACGAATGAGGGAGGCTAATGAATCCTAGGACAAATTCTATTGAAGGGCGACAACGTGTCGTTGATCCAAGAAGCCGTATGATTTACAAACGACGGTTTATTGCGAGACACACAGAAGACTATGGCTCTAAACACAACTTAGTACGTGGGAATATACATTCCTAAATTCGGGGAAAATGTTTACGTGGGAATATACATTCCTAAACTCGGGGAAAACGTTATTAGATAACCGAAAAAAAACTATAAATACTTTGCCAAACCGGCACGAATTAGATGATAGTGAACAAGTGGTCAGCATGCTTGTTCTAATCTTTGGTATTGCCAGTAGACTGGGTAATTCGGCCATCACCTAGGATGATGCCATCTAATGGTTGGTCGTGAGGTCCGACGGGGACAACCTCCCCAGTTGTCGGGGAGAGAAGTTGTTCCTTGAGAGCTAGAGCATACAGTAATACAGACGCGCCATCGTTAGATGAATATTTCCCCGTTTTGGTAGCCAGTGCATAGCGGTGTAGGAAATAATCGTAAAAGCCCTTGCCGTGGCCGAGTCTTTGCACAGCGCCGGTCTCGGGGTCGAGATCAAAGGCGACGCCAGGGAGGAGGATTAGGTCGAGCGATGCATCGGCAGACGTCTCCCCATCCAACTCGCCTATGCTGCGCTGTCGTTCGTGGACAGTGGCACTGTCGACGCTCGGGATGCCCCACTTGTCCCTCCTGAGGGACTCGTAGTCCTCCACGTCCCTCAGACTTACCATGTCCATGAGTCGCACGGGTCCCTCCCCCGGCGGCAAACCGGACTTGTGGAGGTATGGCACGAAAACCCGCTTCCCAGAAGCCAGGGCGTGTCTCACGATAGGCTCGGTTTGGATCTCGCAGCCGGGCATAGATAAATAGACGCCTACTGTTTTCGCCTCCACGTAGGGCCGAAACCTCGACAGGGCATTGAAAGCGGCATTACCTAGTGGACCGCGGCGAGCAGAGTTTAGAGGCAGGTGGCGCGCCGGTTGTGTGTGTGGGTGCGGGGTTACTTACTCTGAGATGTGATAACGTCCGGTGAGAGCTCAGATAGCCGTCGCTTCATTAGCGAACGCAGGTGAGTCTTGGCCGCATACAGGGTTGACGAGTTCATCTCGGGTTGTTGTTGGTGGTGGTGCTGCTGCTGCTGGTCGTCCGGCATACTCGGCGTGTTGTAGTGTATAGTAGAGAGACGTAACCGGGGAAGCCAACCAAAAAGTGGACGGGCGAATGGGATGATTGTGGACGCCTGTGCCTGTGGTTGTGGAGCTCCGGGCTGCACGTCGATGGCTTCGGCGCCACGTACTGTGTAGAGGAAGTAAAAGCCTAAAGGTCAGTCAGTCAGTCGGTAGTAGTAGCACAGTCAAGCACAGTCAAGCACTGATAGGGAAACACGGCTCAACACGGGCTGCAGGTACCTAGGTAAGGTCTCAGGCAAGGGGGATGCCGGCATGCAGACCTGCAAGTGGTATCACAGTCCCTTTGCGTCGTCGTATGTACACTCCTTGTCAAGTAGACAGGTCCGATATGAACCGCCTTAACATGTCTCACCGGGGCAGCAGNAAAAAAGAAGCAGCGGCTACAGCCGTCCAGGGATGATCAACGTGGGATGGTATAGAAGCATGTGGCTCCCCGAGCACAGCCCCAGGGCAATTCTCGACGTAATTAGGTAATGAATAGATGACCTCGACGGGTGTCTTGGATGTCCTGTGGAGGAGTACTAGTATTCTGATAACGTAGGCTGCCTACAGGCTAGATGACATATAGGACGATATATCGTCGTATAATATTGTGGGCTCTTAAGTCGCATCGTGTAAGCATCGTGGGTCCCGGGTCTGGCTGGCTCGACGCTGCGTGGTCGCTACCGGCAGAGCTACCCAGATGGACGATAGCGCGCCTAGGTGGTCGAGCAAGGGTCGGATAGGCCGTGTTACCAGTGTACTGTAGCACGGCGGTGGCACCCGTACCGGGTACAGACCCGGTACCTTGTCTCGTCGCAACATAACCGAATACCTGCATTACATATGCGGATAACACCGATCGTGGAGCTTCTTTATTTGGTTTTGTTGTGTGATTTTTATCTAATCCATCAATCTAATCAATCTCTCATGTTTTTTTCTGTATTTCAACGTTTCAATTCCCTCACCCGCGCAATCCGTGACGTCTCCCGGCATGCCTCCTGGTGCTCAGGCTTCCAGAAACCCCACCTCTCTAAAGCTTGAATCCGCGATACTTTCGTCTACTACGTGCTCACTACCATTTGGTTAAGTACCACTTGGCTTAGCACCACCTAGTGTAGGTCTGGGTAGATAGACACTTTGATCTAAGGTAGCGTGTGTATAGTTGCAACCATCTAAGCAGACTAAAGAGTGAGTTTTAACGAGGTGCTATCCTCTGACGATGCACATGTTGCTTCTCTTCTTTTAACTTTTAATGCATTTCATGAATTCCGTATATTGGGAGCTGTCTTTCTGTCTTCTCTCTACCTGCTCCCTATCCCCGACTAGCCTCGGTCAGGTTCGCTGTGCTGCCTGTCTGCTGTCCGCCTGCATTCGCCAATTATTCAACTTCCTCGTCTCACCATCCCCATCTCCATCTCCATCCTGTCCTATCCCATCCCATGCCCGCTTCTACTAGCTGGTCCTATCCCCTACATAGCACATAGTACATAGTGCACATTGCTAGCATGTGCATTACCTCCTCCCTACTTGATCAATAGCGTCTCCGTCCACCTAGACTATCACCTAAGCTACTACCTCCCTAGGTAGCTGTACTTACATGTCTGCTTAACCCAAGGTGGCTATTACGGTACCATATTACCAACACCACGCTTTTTCTTTTTATTATTTTGCCCATTCTTTTGTTCCTCGGGGTTCCACTTCCCTCTCCCTCCATTTGTAGAGCCCCCATGACGGACTAATGCCTCGTTCGTCGACTCCCTCTGCAAGAGCAAAGGGCCGTCGTGGTCGTCGTCTGTCGTCGTCTGTGCCACCACTTGACCCCCGGAACGACCAAGCCTTCCCGCTCGAGGCGATCCATCCCAGTCTCCAGTTGGCTCCTGGATATCAGCCTGGGCGATCCTCCATTCCTCTAGCCAGATCCAGCTCCCCGTCCCAGACCCCATCCAACACCCCGTCCGANCCCCCCTCCAGCTCCACCACCTCAGCTGTTGTTTCTGCGCAAGCCCCCACGCCCAACTCTCACCCCAGCCGTCATTCGCCGGCTGAGCACTGCAGTCCAACAGCAGTCACATCAGTTCCAGTCCCAGCTCTCTCCCGGATCTCTAATATCTCTCACCCGTCCTCGCCCGCAACCGCTGCTGCTGCTGCTGCTACTGCTGCTGCCGCCGCTGCTTTTGCTCCCATTGCCGATACCGATGATATAACTCCTCCCCTTCTTCGTGTCTCGAGCGATGCTTCTCATACCTCCTACTCTTCAGACGAGGCGAGCCCGCTGTCAGCTGTCCGTGGTCATAGAAGGATCATGTCCAAAGCACCATTACTCTTACGCTCCTCGCCGGGCTTTGGCACAGGGTCCTACGGCGCAGCCCCGATCCCGCCCGAGGTAGACGACGACGGAGACGAGCATCACCACGCTGCTACGCGCCTGTCCAGGGAGAGCACCGAGACAACACGCGAGAGACATTACCAAGCCGTTGGCACGAGTCGCGCCTCGGCTTTCCGCGCGAGCACGTCCTCGCTGAGTAGAAGGCGAAGGAGCCATTCAGATGAGATCAACGGAGCCTCAACTGTCGTAGGTGGCCTTGAAGGCCGCTTTGGCGTCTCGGAAACAGCCTTGTTGAACGATATCCTATCTGACAATAAATCCGACACCTCCGGTCCTGAAGAAGACGCTGGCTTGGGTGAAGATGGTGACGCTACTAGTGATGGGCAAGACGAAGATCCTCCTGATAATTCACCTTATCCCCAGGTCCGTGCTTCCGTCGCTCCCACTGATAACACAACTCTATCCATCAACACGCCTCGCATGTGGATCTTGTCATGTCTCTTCTCGGTCCTCGGATCTTCGACAAATCTCTTTTTCTCCTTACGATACCCTAGTGTTGCAATTACTCCCGTTATAGCTTTGCTTCTTGTACATCCGCTTGGTCTCTTGTGGGACTATCTACTCAAACGACCCGATGACCCACCGGAAGAATTTATTGATGGTGTGCGCGTCTCTGTCGCAACTTCGAGAGCCGGGTCATCATCTGGTCTGGGCGGGGAGAAGAGAAACCGGGCCCAACGGCTTCGGCTTTGGCTTGCACAGGGGTCTTGGAACGAGAAAGAACATAGTTGTGTCTATGTGAGCAGCAATGTCTCATTTGGCTTTGCGTTTGCAACCGATATCATTGTTGAGCAGACTCAATTCTACAAGCAGGAAGTTAGCATAGTCTATCAACTTTTGCTCACTCTCTCGACGCAGATATTGGGCTACACATTTGCTGGTTTGACCAGGAGATTCTTAGTACGCCCTAGTGGCATGATCTGGCCCGGCACTCTCATGTCGGCGGCCATGTTTACCACGCTTCACAAGGAGCAAAATGAACCAGCCAATGGCTGGAGGATCAGCAGATGGAACTTTTTTTTTCGTCATTTGGCTTTGCGCTTTCGTCTTCTACTTCCTCCCGGGATTATTGATGCCAGCACTCAGTTACTTCAATGTCATCACTTGGTTCGCTCCCAATAACGTCGTGGTGGCCAACTTATTCGGTGTCGTCTCGGGCTTGGGTCTATTTCCTGTCACATTTGACTGGGCGCAAATTGCCTACATCGGCTCTCCCTTGCTCACGCCCTTCTGGGCTTCCATGAATGTCATTGGCGGTCTGGTCATTGTCATGTGGATCATAGCGCCAATCGCCTATTACTGCAACCTATTCTATTCGTCATATATGCCTATCCTTTCCGCATCAGTGTTCGATAATACAGGTCATATTTACGATGTCGGTAGGATTCTCACACCAGACTTTCTTTTTGACAGAGCCGCCTACTCAAAATATAGCCGAGTATACCTACCTATCACGTATGTGCTTAGCTATGGGCTCCAATTTGCGGGTTTAGCATCTCTTTTGACGCATACGGCATGCTGGCACGGGAAAGATATTTGGACTCAATGGAAGAGGTCCCTGAAAGAGGTTGGGGAAAGTAGCGAACCTATATATCAGCCTTTACAAAGCGAGGGCAATGGGATTGCCTCGTTCCGAAGAACCGAGAGCGCCACGGCATCAAGCGCGAACATCGAAGATTTACTCAACCGTGAAGATGTTCATAATCGTCTTATGAGGAGGTACAAAGACGCGCCCATTTATTGGTATTTATTAACATTTGTTTCCATGACGGCAATTG
Organism: Xylaria multiplex; assembly: GCA_011057905.1. Taxonomy (NCBI): domain Eukaryota; kingdom Fungi; phylum Ascomycota; class Sordariomycetes; order Xylariales; family Xylariaceae; genus Xylaria; species Xylaria multiplex. The sequence goes on from WUBL01000070.1 coordinate 44,668, forward strand.
GCATCTTCGTCGTCGAATAGTAAGTGCTCTTTTAATTAAGCATTGATTCCCCGAACTCCGACTTATACATCCCCCATTTTAGTTATCCTGTTCATCTGCCTTGGTACGGGCTGCTGCTAGCGTTGGGAATATGTTCTATACTGTTCATACCTATCGGCATTGTCATGGCAGTAACCAATCAGCACAGCAGTATCTATCTGATATGCCAACTAATCTGTGGCGTCGTATTTCCGGGGCGGCCGGTCGCAAATATGGTCTTTGTCACTTATGGGTATATTTCTTCCGCGCAGGGCATCAAATTCGCCGCGGATTTGAAATTAGGCCATTACATGAAGATCCCTCCTAGGATTTTATTCCTAGTCCAAATGGCAGCGACCATCATCTCGTCGATCACGCAGATCACAGTTCTAAACTGGATGTTTCGCAACGTTCCGGGTATATGTACGCCCTCGGCTATCAACGGCTTCACCTGTCCCATTGCCCGCGTTCACTTCAACGGCTCCATATTATGGGGCGTTGTCGGACCGGCGGAATTCTTTGGGCCCAATGCAGTCTACAGATCTTTGGTGTGGTGCTTTTTGATCGGTGCTGTTGCCCCTATTCCTCTGTGGCTCTACGGCCGCCGGAAAAGAAATAGTATCGTGCGAAAGATCAACCTCCCGGTTCTGTTCGGGTCGCTCAGTTGGATCCCTCCAGCAACCGGTCTCAACTTCTCGGTGTGGGCAGTAGTCTGCTACATCTTCAACTACTTGATTAAGAATCGAGCGAATGCCTGGTGGGCCAAGTACACGATGACACTAAGCGCAGCATTAGATTCAGGCTTAGCCTTCGGGATTGTCATTGTATTCTTCGGCTTCATCTATCCAGGCTGGATGGACAAGTTTAGCTGGTGGGGGACTGAGGTTTACAAGCAAGGCTGCGATTGGCAAGCTTGCGCGTATCGCACGGTGCCGAACGGGTCCCATTTCGGCCCCGGTTCCGGTTGGTAGGTCACGATGGATGAATCAATGGGCATTTATATATAAAGGGATGATTTATTTCAGTTAAGAGTTCAGCATTATCCGGCGTCTAGGTTACTGCAAGACAGGTTTTTGGGGGGACGTGTTATGTATTGTACAGTTAAAACCAGAAGGCGGTATAATGTTTAGATGGTCTCAAACCTATGCGTTCATATGACAGCACCGTTGACGTGGGCCTGGGATCCCTTTTGAATAGTCACCTTATTCTTAGGGTGAGCACTACCACAGAGGAGCCGGTTATCTCCGTCCGCTAACAGGCTCGAACGTGTCATCTTGTAGATCTTAACCGACTAACTAACTACTATAATCTCGCGAATGTCCGGCATGTTTAAACTCTCCCAGCTACCTCTTACCCGGCCCAACGCCAGCCAGAGTGCGTCAGGTTACCTAACCTAGGCGAGTTCAGCCACCCTACCCTACCCTGTTTAGGAAACGACCTCGAGTAACGGGCCGATGCGAATAATAAGCTTCCGGGCGGCCACAATCGTTAGGTTCTCGCGCTCGGGCGCCCATGCATGGATGGCATGGACGGCATGCCTAGTAGGTACATAAGTAAGCTTCGGGGCCGTGCTCCGAGGCTCAGGGCGCCGGCGGCATGGCGCGGGGGAAAATCGAGGTTTAATGACTGACACCTTGACGCAGGCCATGCCATGCCATGCCGGCCGGGTGGATCGTTCGCCGATAATGTGAGACCCGTCATATTTACCAAGTACCTAATGTACAACGCGATCCATCGGGCGCGCGGCACGCTCGCNTTTTTTTTTCCTCAATAGCGGTGATGCGCATGTCCAAAACACCTTCTCTTCTGCGGTTGGGAACAGGACATGGATGGGGCTAACTCCCCGCAGTGTATGACGTCACGCGTCGATATTAANTTTTTTTGAAGTGACCAACGCAATTATGGCCGAAATGACTCCTGGCTGTGGTGTCTTAGGTAGTCTGAACGATGGAGAAAAATGAGATTGGATATGTTTGCTTAAACGACAAGACTGGCTCTGCGCTGTGAAATTACACCGGGTTGCTCGAGGACTTACCGAATGGGACGATGTCCAAACTTGAAAATACGACACGGTGTGTTTTACGCTTAAGAATGTTAGCACTCGCGCCAAGCTGGAGATCTATGGCTCTGTATATATCACCCTAGCGTCCGGGATGGTGATGGCGGGTTATTTTCGCGAAGCCGCCCGGTGTCTGCCGGCCAGGTTCGACTACGCATATATCTGTCAACCTTGTCGACAGCCCGGATGGGGCAGCTATGGCGAGAATCACTAGAGGCCTGTACGCAACGGCATCTGACCCGTTGGAGTGACGGACTGGCTACCTGCTCTTGCTGGCTTGCGTCAGGTATCCCCGGGGGCGGCGGCCGAGGAACTACTAACGCTAGGCACGTGCCTCTATGAACTATGGCCCTATTGTCTTCCAAGAGATCTCCAATGGAGAAACGAATTCGTGATTACTTAACCTGCAGTCACTATTGCCAAAGAACGTTCTCGGGATACACCGTCATGGTCTTGAGCATCGGTGCTGATGGGGAGATCAGCCGGATTCGGGGTATGATGCCAAAAAGTCGAGTTCATGGGGCCGTCGCATGACTCGGAATGCAATTAAAGAGGGGAGCGAACCCAGCGAGCGAGCGCGCATACTTTTACGCTGATTACCATTTCTGGACTGACGAGGAAGATCTCGCGCTGTTCGCTAGGTCAAGTCCGCTTCTTTTCTTCATGTTCGCATCGGTGGACTTGCGGACACCATTCCTTCTGTTGGTTTGGGGGTCCGCTGATCAGGGACAGGAAACAGGGCTATCCGAGATACGATCGGGCCGGTTGGTTGAATTACTGTTTCGAGGACGAAGAGAAACGAAGGCCTGCGGGTCTCGTTCAGGAAGTGTTGATTGTCTAACTATACCCAACTTGGGGATTCAACTTCTAGTCTACAAGAAGACTATTTGATAGATATTTATGAATCTATACTTACCATTTATCTATCTTGAGGTACCACCACGTATAAACGCTTCACTTAAAGTTTATATAATATAACCAACCAACTAACCAGTGTCAAATTTAGTATTTATGGTAACTAGGTAGTCTTAATTTCATGGTTCACACTTTATATTAACAGAGAAGTCAATACGACAACCAATTAATCCAAGTGCATGTTATCACTTATATCTGACAGAAAGAACCATGCCTGTGGGTTGTAGCATAGTATTCTCTATATACGAGCCTAGTGGTCCATTATAGAAGAATAGAGACCCAGGAATCAACGATATCGAGATGTTATCCTATACTATGATAGTTCCAGATTCGACTGCCTGAAGCGCGCATCGACTATACTTACCAATCAAATTAATGAGTTCATGTTTGTGCTTCAGCAGGACGGGTGGGGGCCGAAAAAGAACCCCCGATGCGACGACATTTGATTTATATCTGGGGTTTGTGATTTATACGGAGGCAGCACCCCGGGTTCCTCTTAACTCGTGTGTTTTCTTTTTGGCGACGGACAAGTTAAAGTACAGCTGCTTTTGGGATACATGAACGATACATTCTTCGAGCCCGCTCGGGCTTCCCAGCTTGAAGCTTTTTCGTACAGTAGAAGAACTAGTTGTCACTCTGAATCTGTCTGATGAAGTCCGTCTCATTTAAGGATGTCCGTGATAAGGGGCTATAATTAGCAGCTTGGAACTCAGGCCATATTCAACTAATAATTATCTATGGTTCTCAAGGTCCTTGAATTTCCAGGAGTGAGCCTGAAAGCCTGGGAATCATGAGACCCTATCTATGCCCTCCGGGCCCTACTATGATTCCATCCATCTGGGGACCTGTTGAGTCTATACGCCGTATTTCTAGGAGTCTCGGTTAGAACAGAGACTTCGTAGCGGGTTTTATCCCATCATCCCTATGACTCTTCTATCTGGCTGCAAGTTGTGAAGATGACCCCATTAGGTGTAGTGTGATCTTGGCAGTCTTGGCCGTGTGACGCTGTCTCTCGGAGATTGTATCAAGGCCTATTGTCCATAACGACAACTTCACCAATATTTATCTACGATGCGATCCTGTAATAGATATAACACGCGTTTTAGGAAATAAGCAACAGGCCTGCTCGCCCCTCATTGTTTTTTATTGGCTGGTAACCTCTGCTGCCTTACACTAAACGCTGCTGCCTGTGCCGCACTCATGCTTGAACAACATTAAACATATGACCGTGCCGTACTCGCTTAGGATTGATAGGATTAGCCCCTTGAATCGTTGTTGCTGTGTACTCTTTAAAACCAGGCGTCTATCCACAACGGTTAACTCTACATTTCAAGTTAGCTCCCGCACAATAATTGAGCTTAACTACCGACAAGAGAAGACAAGATGGCGCCCCAGACCGCTTTAGTTCCAACACCGACTCTGCCTGCGGTCATCACCTCGCCGCCGGTAGCACGGTTCGCAGCAGGCCCCGAATGCGTTGACCCGATTCATACGGTTGTGGTAACTAGCTGTGCTGCGTATGCACTCGATAATAGCGTGTACTCTTCTCCGGACTGGTTGACTTGCGCATTGACGCACCTGCCGTCGAACGTGCCGGCATCATGTTCCGAGGGTCAAACTACGGTGGATGCAGAGACTAGCGGCTGCCCCTCTGGCTTCACCGGAGCTTCGACCTACAAGTACGGGAGAACTGACGGGCTCGAGAGCTTCTTTTTCGTTCACTGCTGCCCAACGTAAGCTACCAACTGGCTGTCGCGATTGAATGTATGGTTCGACTCATGTTTTATCCCACAGGCAGTACAGATTCGATTATGACAGGGAGTACATAGAATTCACCACAGTACGAGATGGAATCTCGTACTATAACGGATACCCTGCACCGGGTTGTGCGGCGTCGTACATATCGGACCTCGCGAGCAGTCCGATTGTTGTGCAGACAAGTATCAATACCTCCCCATGGGAAAAGCGGCAGTTAGAAGGCGTGGAAACCGTGACGTGGGACTACGAACGTGACACGATGTTCGCGTTTGGAGAGGAATACGCTTATACTCTTTTCAATCACACCCATACGTGCTACCAGGACTGTACTGCTTGGGAGAGCTACTACGTTTCGGGCGGTCCTTCGCCCCCGACTCCGATAGACATGGTCCCTGCCACGACGACTCCTGTCGAAGAGGCTTCCTCTGCCGAAGAAACCGATGAGCCCTCTATACTACCTACAGAAGTACAGACTGTTACCTCTAGCCCAACTGGGGAGGATTCGGTCCCCAATACTTCGTCAGTTGAGCAGACGCCTACGCCTACGCCTACGCCTACGCCCACGCCCGCGCCTGTGCCTAGTGGGGGCGGTGGAAATAATACAACCTCATCATCCCCATCCTCATCTTCTTCATCTTCAACGATCTCCGATGTGCCAAGAGGGGCGGGCGCGGTCATTACTCCAACTCACCTCGTCCTACTGGGACTCTTTGCGTCGTTAATATCACTATAGGTTCGTCTCGCNTTTTTTAGGTCAATCTAGGTGTCATGACCTAGGCATGGGGCGTTACGAATAATATGTGTAAATATGCGAAGAGCCTAATGCTTGATTATCTGGCACTTCTATATACGCTATACCTAGAAAGTGTAACATAAGATGGTATAAAGTACGTAAAGGAGCCTCAGGCATTCGCATGATAATCATTCCGCACGATGAAATAATAATGAATTAAAGTACCTGAAGGTTTTATAATATGGGGGAAAAGTTAGTTGCGATTAGGGCGGCATTGTCCGAAGCAGGGCGTTTATAGCGTTCACCACAAGCGTCACGGTTGGCAATTATCGCGAAGACTAGTGTAGGCTCCGGAAAGTATTGTCTATATTCGAAAAATGTATACTTGATGAGAAGAAGCTATTTCTCATTTTTACCCAATAGACTTACTTGAAAGACAAAAACTCCATGGAGAAATGTATGAGGGGGTGCGGTAAAAAAAAGGTCCAGCCGGATAAGCGACTTTGCTTGGCGAAGTATCCAACACAACAGACAAGCAGCCGATATAGTATTTATACAATAGATAAGTGTTATAAGAAGTACTTATCTATCATCGAATTTCTCTTTAAACTGAATCTTAGCCCTGATACTCAATCTGATTTGAAGCTATATCTGTGAATATGGAGGATTTCGCAAGCTACATCACGTCATAGCTAACCGTACCTAGTGTACGTCGAATTTAGTGAAGCATGATAGTGGCTATCAGCGCTCTACACACGCATAGCAATCTTCAACGTTAGACTTTCTAAGTATCACAAGTCTCAGTCGTTTAAATCGATCTCGACACAAATATTGATTAAGCGGTTCAAGTATTTTAAATGGGGTTTGTTTTATTTATTCTGTTTGACGCGTTACAATATCTCAATTATTATTTACGTAAATTCAGTTCACCCCAGTCACATAGTTGGCACGGTAGGTAACGTTACTGTACCTCATTAGGATTTATTATCCCAGCATTTGAAACAATTGGTGTCGCAGTCTGCTCCCGAGTTGAGGGCGCCTATAGTAGGCAACCATCGTCAGCTAGTTATACGGCCGGCGGCAGAGAGACTTCAACAGTGCCTGGGACTGGGGAGCAAAATTTCCCGCTAATCTAGTCACAGTTCGCTTTGCAATACATATAATTAGACGAGCTGATCCCTCAGCCAACAAACCGCGAAAACAGCTTGATCGTTCGAAACCGGCACAATTCTCTCACTACAAGAGAGGACTGCATTATATACGGCTCGCAATCGACTATGATCACCCGATCGCAAAGCAAGAAGCGACCGACCAGCACGCCGAGAGCACGGGCAAAGAGACTTGAGCAGGAGAATCTTTGCAGCGCCTGCCGAGCTATTGACCTTCACCTCATTTTCAATAGGAAACATGGTACTCGCAGAGGTATTAAGGTTCGTGATATGGGGCCACTCGAGCAATGGGCTGTCGATTCCTGTGTCCTTTGTAGGCTTCTAGCGACGACATTCGACAAGGAAGCTAGAAAGAACAGAGCCTGGCGTTATCTGAGTTCCTTTTCAAGTAACCAAGTCGTTAGTGGAGGTTGGCCATCCGTCCACACGAATATGCTCTCAATTGACCAATTCGTAAGCCATGACTTGGCGAGGTCCAGTGGAATTAGGACCAGCAATGCGCTACCATACGAACTACCTCTCAAGTATCTCGTGCCGCAGCCCAGGGGCGTCGAAATAGTTCGCACGGTTGGACCGCGGGCCTCATTCAAACTAGCACAGGAGTGGTTGAGATTCTGTCGCCAGCATCACACACTAACCTGCAATGTGTCAGCTTCGACGGCTGTGTCGTCGATATCATCCTTCAAACTGATTGATTGCGAAACTCGGGCAATTGTTCCAGTCTCAGACCAGCCCTACGCTACGCTGAGCTATGTTTGGGGCTCGGGTTCAGCTCCGATATTTTCGGACGTAGTTTCTCCCAACCAGCCGAAGACGATTGAAGATGCTATCCAAGTTACGAAGATACTTGGATTGAAATATTTGTGGATTGATAGGTTTTGTATAAACCAACAGATTGCCGAAGACGTCGAGGAGCAGGTACCGAAGATGGACGTTATTTACAACAACTCGGAGTTGACTATCATCGTGGCTGCTGGTGAAGATCCTAATTACGGTATCCCTGGCATCCGTGAAAGGACCCCGGTCCAACCCCACGGGAGAGTAGGCGATTACTACCTAGTGTCGACAATGGACGATCCCGTGCGTAATATTCTCAGATCAAAATGGTCGACCCGAGCGTGGACGTATCAAGAGGGTATTCTCTCGCGCAGACGACTGATATTCACTGATGACCAGCTTTATTTCGAGTGCAGCGGCATGCGTTGCGACGAGGCACTCAATACTGATCTCAAATCCCTACACACACAAGATCAACAACGGTTCAAAGCAAAGTTTTGCCATGGCAGTAATATCTGTTTATTTCCGCGCGAGATTGGTCAAAAAGGATGGGAGATAATCGATCGAATCGAAGAATATTCAATAAAGTCTCTTACGAAAGGCTCCGATATTTTAAGCGGCCTTCAAGGGATCTTGAGGGCCTACGAGAGAAGTACACAAGGCATCAAGAACTGCTTTGGCGTCCCAGTCGTTCCACGTGCTCCCAGGCAGACACATACGCAATGGACCCCAGAGGTGGGTTTCTGTATCGGTTTATGCTGGGACATTGAGGAGGGATCTAGCCGGCGCGAGGGCTTTCCCAGCTGGTCCTGGTCAGGATGGCACGGCAAGATCGAGTGGGTGTTCGACGAACTGCTATGGCCTGATAAACAGGGCAACACAGACATGACGATATGGATCCAGCTCCAAGATGGTAGCTTCCTGGCCTGGGAGAGATACTATCACGCATACGATGTAAACAATCGTATGATTATTCCCACCCTTCGTATGGCCACGTCAGTGATTCCGCTCCAATTTTCGACACAGCGCGAAAGGTTCATGTTCCAGCTGAAGACGGTAGACGGCGAAACTCTGTTTTGGAGGTTCAAATTGAAAGCGCACTCCTATCCGACTTCTGAGACTACAAAATGGATGGCGGTCCCCCTTGCGCACGATGAGTTTGGTGCTCCTATTGTGCTCGTTGTGTTCGAAACAGAGCAAGGTAGATATCAGAGGGGGGGCATTGGGGAAATCACTTTCAATAATCTCGAGAGCACGTATGGCCGACTTGGACTTTGGAGAATGAACACAAAACCTCCAGATTTGAAAAAAGAATATAGCAAGTTTGATCTTACCTAAGGTTTGTTCAATTGAGCTGTCCCTTTTCTCTCGTGGATTTCAGGGAAGAACGTCTTCGTGCCGACAGCATTGGTCAAGGTCATATAATATGTAGAATACATAGTCTAATGATACTGTTCGTGTATATAATAGGGGACTTTCCTACCTAATTTCACGGGCTAGACGGTTATGTTAATCTACTCACATACCTTCTATTTCAACACTTCTTCCGTACTGTGAGTTAGCTGAAGGGCTCGAGTGTGGTTTTGTTTGTGCTAAGTCTGTGCGACCTGTTAACTTGTAGGTAATAGCAACACGGGTAGCAATTCCCCCTGTTTAATTTTTCTAAATCGGAATTCCGTATCGAAGGCTTGCTGCCCTATTAGCTACAAGGGAAAANGGGGGTTCAAAGGGAGGGAGAGCTCTCCCTCCCCAACGGCCCCCATAATAAACTATTGTATCGATTATATCAACCATATCAACTATGTCTATGGGCCCATCTAGGCCCCCCAGTAGTTAGGGCACTTAGATAGTTTGGGGCTAAGCGGGCAGGCAGGTCGGTGGGATAATCGGAAAACATCTGGCCGCGGGAGGGTACCCGCGCCGGCGTGGCCTCAGCTTTTCAACTATTTCGCACCTCAGTATCAGAAAGTTTCCGGCCGTAATGATTTGGATGTCACCTGATCTGGTTCAGATGTGTTATTCCTTGTTCTGATTTAATTTCTTGGGCTTCGCCACCGTTGTCTCTTAGGCTACAGCCCGCCTTCTGCCACTTTGCCATTGACTGTTGCCGCCTCTTTTATTATTAATTAACAGACCCTTGTGCTTCGGACAGTGGTCAGAATCGCTTTTTAGTATGTGTATTGCCGTGGCCAATCCAGCCAGTGGCTCCAGCGCTGGTCAAGGGTCTCGTCAATCATTGCGAGCACACTACTGCTCCAACCGCAAAGAACCCAATCTTTCTCTTCGAGAGGACGAACTAGCGCTGCGAAATGAGCGAGTATTATCAGCGCTAATTGGCGGCCTGATCGAAGAGAATGGAGAAATGCTGGCGATAAGTTGAAAGGCCAATACCATATTCGGCGCCTGCCTTCCGGCGATGTTGGGTCTGCCCATACGGATGTCGTCTGTAGTTGATCAATAGAATCTATGTAGTTGTGTTGGAGTTCCTCACCATCGTAGAAGCATAATTCCTCCTGTGCTAACTGCCGGACTCGCATGAGTTGTATCTGGACTTCGGTCTGCAAGCCGAGGCTAGGCTGACACATTGGGCGAGGTGCCAGAATCACTGCTAGTGGATTCCCGACCAACCACCTCTGCAGTGACTGGCTGGCGAGGACATCTCGTATCCCTTGCAATAAGACAAAAGATTGCACTACGGTTTGTACACTGACACGCTCTACACCATCTCCCATGCGAGCAATGCGAAACGTGGACAATAAGAAGATAATGATGGAAAGAAGGAAATAGGCCTCGCAATTCTCCTTGTTTATTGCCCCAACGCTAGTGGAGAAAAATCGCAAGGCAAGTTGCTGGTAGTGAGCTGAAGCAACGTAATATTGCTGACGTTCTGCGTGATGGGTATGTGCATAATGAAGGGCGGATAGCGCCAAGACGCCATGCATCAAGTATTCCTACCACTATAGTTAGTTCGAATGTAAATTTGTGAAGTCAAAGATGTACTTGATCGCTTACATGAGTTAATGCAATTTCAGGTACTGTGCTCCTCCAAAGCTCTGCGGTGGCAGGTTCATGAGACAGTAAGCTGTACGCCGAAACGAAATAATGATGAAAAAGACGTAGGCTCTCCATTCCATCTCTCACGCGTGGATTAGCGAACTCGTCCTCGTACGAAACGGTTGTGGGCGCACTGGGTTTTGGAACGACTCGTAAGGATTCGAGTGTCTCTGACACATCTACTATTAATTCCCTGGCTTCTTTGAGCTTGGCCTGTAAGATAGATGCGGCGCATGTGTCCTCTGTCCCCTCAGTCGAGGCGCGGGGCGGATCCTCCCTACGGAGGGGATTTCCACGCGCCGGCATGTCCGGGGACGTCCTCTCCGGCAGGTCCCCATACAGGATGGCAGAGGTGTGAGAAGACTGTGAGCGATTCGCCCTGGCCAGGCTGCATTCGAATCCATGTCGGATGCAATGATTGCAAGGAGACTCTTCGTTGCACTAGCGGGACAGGGTGTTAGATGCCTCGAGCCTATAGATATTTTCCGTCGCGCGCACCTTGACCCTCCTGGCCTTACATTTGGTACAACCATTGCGTGACNTTTTTGTGGCCAATCCTGGTGATGCGCCGTCGCCGTGTCGTCTCCATGGCGGCTCCTCGTAATCCACCGTGTCGAGTTATTCGATTTCTGCTTTCGCATGTGACTCCCATTCAGTTAAGCCTACAGCAGTATGGCAATTGTCGTAGTAGAGAATGGGAGTCGGCTCTCGTGATGGACTGGCGTTGGAGCTAGGTATTCATTCGCCCCCCTTTTGTGGGGGACCCCCTGTCGAAACTAAGCTGATTCTCGGATTCTCTCCTCGGATTCTCTTTTAATAAGAGAATGCGAAGCCAATCCCACGTCCTTGTGCCTCAGAACCACAATGCCATTTAAGTTATAACATACCGCAGTGGGCACACATCTTGGTCTCTCAACGTGTTACCCCGGACACTCGGCAGGCTGATAAAATTATCTACATAATAGAACCGTGCTTCGAGTGACGCAAGCTAGTGACCTGCAAAACCCGTAAACGGACTGTGTCATAAATTAGCACGATCGTTGGTAGCGTACTAGCGTTATCCCCCAGCTATCTTAAGAAAGTGCTCATATGCCTCTGTAACCCAATACAATAAATTTAATTGCTCAACGCTTTCAAGGCGCGTCACCGGGTTCGTATTCAATGCGAGAATGAGTATCTTAAACCCCAGCCCTGTGATTCAGCCAATGGGCGTGAACCCATATCAACGTCATCCCCTATAAGAAGTCTCCTAGCCCACGCTACCTAGATGCGCTAGATCTCAAGTGTATTGAATTTACATTGGAAAACTGCACCTCAGAGCTATCATGTTTATCTCGGGGCAACTGCTGTGGCGGCCGGAAGTAGTCACGTTGGTGCTCACAAGTGCCCTTTACTTGCTTCTACGGTACTTCATTCGCGATGATAGGCCGTACCCTGGCTTCCAGGTTGTCGGAAGCATTCCAGGAGACTGGTTCGGTATGAAGGCTAGGAAGAACTGGGAAACGAATGCTATTGGAATCATGCAAGAGGGAGACCGCATGGTGAGCCGCCTACGTTGGATATGGTTATAACACACATCTGACTTCGTGGGTTAAGACAAAAGGGCGACCTTTTCAAGTTCTTACTAATTTAGGCCCTTCAATTGTCCTACCGAAGCAGTACTGTGACGAAATCCGGAGCGACCCTCGCCTTTCATTCCGAGGATTTATTGAGCGCGTAAGATTATCTTTTCACTTTGGAGTTCTCGGATCTGAGCATTTTGCTGACGTTTATATCGGGTTTATTTAGCAAGCTATGACCAATTACCCTGGCCTCGATGTCGTCCATGTCGGCACGGAAGGCGACATCGTACAAACAGCAATTAGGAAGAACCTTACGCAGGCTTTAGGAGGCTTGACGCAAGCACTGTCTGCTGAGTGTGCATCGGTTCTAAGGGAGCATCTTGAGCCCACAAATGGTTGGTTCATGCCTCGAGCGTAATGAGAATGAGAGCGCTAAAACCTATTCAGATTGGACGAATACCAGATTCATCATGCCGGCCACACAGATAGCTGCTCGCCTTTCTGCCCGTGTCTTCCTTGGCCAACGTCTCTGCCGCAACAAGGACTGGATCGAGATTTCTATTCGGTTTACAGTTGTCATGATGATGGCCCAAGATGCCCTCCGCTCGTGGCCAGTGTTCTTACGTCCTTTCGTTCACTATTTCATACCAGAGATTATCTACCTTAAACGCCTGATCAAGGACTCTAGGAAGATCATCGAGCCTGAACTCGAGCTTCGAAGGGCTGCACGGCCGGGCGTAGCGAAGCCTGAAGACTCTCTTTCATGGTTGGACGACGTCAGAGCCGGCCGTCCATTTGATGTGGTCTCTGGACAGCTGTTTCTAACCGTGGCCGCCATTCACACCACATCTGTCGTTCTCACTGCCCTGATGTATGATCTGGTCAAAAACCCAGAGTATATACCGTTGCTACGAGAAGAGATCATCTGGGTCTATATGGAAGACAATAATAATTGGAACAAGACAAGCCTCTACAAGCTCAAGTTAATGGATAGCTGTATGAAAGAGAGCCAGCGACTAAATATTTTAGGTGCAAGTAAGTAGCAGTATCCTCTATCCCTTGTTCGTCACTTAGGTACCACTATAAACCTAAAATTAATTCGAATGAAACTAGATATGATGAACAGACGTGCTGAAGAAAATATTACGCTATCGGACGGTGTCTTTATTCCTAAGGGGGCGCACATCACAGTGCCCACTTACCACATGCGAGACCGAGAAATATTCGGAGAGAATCCGGATCAGTTTGACGGGCATCGTTTTCTACGAATGCGTCAAGAGCCTGGAGGGGAGAATAAGTGGCAATTTGTGAGCACAAGCCCGGAATTCTTGAGTTTCGGGTACGGGAATCACGCATGTCCGGGGCGTTTCTTCGCCAGCAATGAGATCAAAATTGCACTGGCTCGGCTTCTCTTGCATTACGACTGGAAGTTCGATGGCGATCCACCAAACAGCAAGTTCGTCAGCCGTTTTGTCCCAGATCCCGAAACGGTCATTCGGTACAAGTCGAGAACTCCGGAGATTGAGCTTTGAACAGCTTATTGAGGTGTTGAGAAAGATGGTCTAGAGACCGCCATGGTATGTACTATTGTTGACGCCGAAGTTGAATTGTTGTTACGAGCCTCTGTCTCTACCTCTGCCTCTGGAGGGCTGAGTCTAGTAATTAGCAGCTAGATTTAGTCCCTTTAGTTTAGGTGGTAAGTGGTTAAGCACCATGTTAACAATGCTCATCCTATTTCCGACCTTGACTCGCGCTCTTATATGAAGCCCTAGACTTGTGCAATAGTCCCTCGTAAGGTTGAACTGCTGACATACGCAACCTTAAGCCACTTGTCACTTGCGACTCTTAAGCCGAGAGTTTCAATGAGTAGCTCCAAGATAGAGAGACTAGAGTAAGGAAATTCGGGGAGGGGAGGGCGATTGACCCTGAAAAAGGAGGGTCAATCATATCACTAAGGATGTCCAACTTTGACCAATGGTGTTTGCATTTGGTATTGTATTTATATGATACGATCTGGCTGAAAACTGCCCCAAGAGGGCTGTTCTAGGCGTGGTGCTATATGAAACACCAAGCAAGGTTCAACATCGAGTGCATCGATAACCCCATGCGATATAGAGCACAGCCTGCTTTGACATTGATACTAAGGTTCCTTGGTTGGGTTCACGGACATGTTTCGCTCTACATTTCTAGGCGACTAATCTACTGCATATTGTGGCACTTACAAGTATAATGGAAACATGAGTTCCGCAGTAAGGACAGTACTAATGTTGCTTGTAGCTCTCGGCGCATAATACAGTGTTCATAGTAGTCTACTCCGGGCGAAGGGAATTCCAGCAACTGTGTACGTGGCAGTAGTGTAGGGTGCTAATGAGCAGGGATTAATTAATAGAAGCGCGACGTCGATGCATAAAGAAATATACCCTGTAAGTTCTGCGAGGTCGCCTATATAGGCCGCCAAGGTATTCACTATTGCAATATAGATTACTATCCAAATAGATACTTGCGGCCCTTTTATATATAGTCCATGATGACGATAGTACTATATATGCGCTCTTTAAAACTTTATTCAATTATAAGTAATTCATAGAAGTGTAGACTTAAGCAGTGCTGGGGGCTAGCATAGCCAACACGGGCGGCCAATGTAGGTGGCCTCAGTTCTGCGGCCATCTTAATGCCGTTGATGCAAAGGGCGACGGATCGAATGCGCAGGTGGCTAAGCTGAATCGCAGCGTAGTAGCGTACTTCATGTGTGTAGAAAAGAGAGAGAGAAAGGAGGAAAGCGCATTGATACTGGCAGTGTTGCAGCTTCAACATGTTTATGTCGAGTTAATGATGAAGATCGTGGTTTTCCGCGCTCCCCTTCAATTTTCTCCCTCTCAGGAAAACAAAAAGGRAAAAAAAGAATCATAGTGACACCAATGAAGATACGCATGTAATCGTTCCCCTCCGGCCCGAGATATTCCTGGACGACATATTATTCTCAACCCATGGGAAATACTCCTATTGTAGCTTATTAGCTTGAGAGGTTTGTAGTAGCAAAGAAATTGACTTTAACGATTATGTCAACTCTCCCTTCTATTTCTCTTTTGTTGGTAGTGCTTGTGTATTGCCAGAAGATAGTAACCGCTACTATATATCGCTCATCTGCGCACTGACAGATCCGACCCCACGTTTAAACATTAATAATCAATCAACAATTATGCAGGAGTGGCACGACTTCAACAGCATTGGGTATGCTATGAAATATCATAAGAGATCCCTCTCAGAATAGTACCCCTGCATAGTAAATAGCATTGTATTTCCGCCGCAACTACCCTGGGTTAGATCGAGAACGAATCGCCCTCATCTCTGCTATAATCGCCCAGAGGTGATAAATTCACAACAACACTAGAGTCTGCAGCCAAAAGTTCTAACTGTTCTCCGAATCCTTCACCTGAGGACTTACCGCGTTTTATTAACGCTGGTGCTGTAATGACCTGTAAGCAATCTTGATTGATGGGGATACCACTTTCCACGGTTTCAGGGTGATATTCCAGGTCTTCGAACGACCAGCGAATCCAAGCAACTTGCCTACTGATTTCGCGGTCTATAATCAAAGCCTTTTCAATAACCTCAATGAGTAGCTTACGATATCGTTCATCTTCCGAGCTCGAGATAATTTTCGATGTGATTGGATTGATGCGCTTTTCCATCAATGACTCTGCCAATTCTCCCCAGCTCTTCTGTACTTCTTCCGGGTCTTCTGCATGAAACACCATATTCGCCGTTGTAGCTCGCCAGATATGGAATTTCCTGAGAGTTTCATATTCAGATATGTTCTCTCCCTCACCTGGATTGCTAACTGCTTTGCAAGAATGAGTACACTCGGTATAGTGTGTCCAGAGGAGAACGGCGTGCTTACTAGGGCTCAGGGATTTCGAAAGCTTATATAAGCCCTGGCCAACTTCGTCATTCGCAGGCCATTGGTAACGGTTGAAAACCCTCTTCTCCAATACACGCCAGATGAATGATTGCGCAAGGGCAGGAGATGCTGGACATTGCGCATACTTCTCAGGTAATACCAAAGTACCTTTCCTTCCTCCGGACAGCTGGGGCCATGGCTGTGGTGACAAATCTTCAAAGTACTTTTCTGAAAAGCATCGTATGTCGTACCTGAGCGCTTCGACCAGATCTTTTAGATAGTCATCTGTCACAATATGGGAGGGTTTGGTATCCGAAAGGCGTTTGCTCAGTTCATGAGCAACCTGTTTCCATTCCTTCCTAGTAAGGTCCAGGGTGTTCTGTGTTTTTACGTGTAGCTTTTTCTCTGCATCGAGCTGTTGTTCTAGGGACGCAATCTTTTCATGTAATTGCTTCAAGGACGCCTCGTCTGACTGAATGGTAACCTCTTTGTCTTTGACTGGCGTACCAAGCGGAGAAGTATTAGCAACAGGTTCTATGTATCTAAAATTTCAGTTCACGTAGAAGGTATGAGGCTGCTAGATTAAATACAGGAAGTTTGAGAAAATGAGATTGATCTTTCGTAGCTCACCAGCTCTGTCTTCCGATGAAGCACCAATGTCTCCCTCGTTGCTCTCGGTGGTTCCTACTAATGGATTCGGGTCGGGAACTGGGATTTCTGTTGAAGCCATATTTTCGTGTGGTCTGAGGATTCTGTGTGATGTGACTAAAGGCAATGAAGACAATCTTGGAAGATGGGGAACTGGGAAAATATCCAAAGAACTAGACCGTTATTCACCCATCCAATGCGGCAAGCTTTTGGTCACTCATTGATCTTGCGGGCCCCTGACCACCAAACCTATCATACATCCGGTCCGCGGTGCTCGATCAGGAGACTTTTACCGAAAGCTATGTATCATAGGTTGTTCGGCTTCGGCTAGATCGACGATTGATCGGTACACGTAAGTCTATCATATGCTATGCAATAGCAGTGGCCTTGGCATGCATAGAGAGAGGCGGAGCAATAAAAGCAAGCCAAAAGGAAACCTGCAGATACCTCATGATAAAGACCCATTTATTTTCCCCTTGAGATGACTGGCTAGGTGTTAAATATCGTATTACTCACTGGGGGCTGCGTGGTCGACAAAAAGCCACTCTTGACTTGGGTGTGACGGCGTATCCTGGCTTTCTTCCGTAGTGATATCAAGAAGATTACTTCCCCTATCAGATCACATATGCAGGGGAAGCAGCTGAAAAGGATATTTGGCGAATTAGCAGAAACATTCTAATGCCATACCACTTTGAATTTCAAGCTTCCTCCTAGAGTGGTTTCCGACTACATGGTGTGCCTAATTGTCGCAATCCTCACAGCCTACCGTAACAGCCGATACAAGCCACATTTGATGTTACGACACTGATTCCGGTCAGTGACAACTCTCATGCCTTTCATGCGAGCGCCTTAGTCTGCGAAGCAATACGAGGTTCGAGATCCTAGTATTTACCAAAATCATACGATGGTATTCACCCGACCTGTATCTGCCCCGAGGCTTGCATATGCGATATAAGGGGAAAACATCTTGCTATTGGGCACCTGCAACATAGGGTTACAAAATCAGAAACGCCGACAAATTCTCAGCCTTAATTACTCGATTATGCTGGGATTCACGAAGCCCAAGACTCTGTGCAGTTGTTTGTCCTATTTATAGACCAACTTACGGCATACCCGCGCTGATGACTTGAAGCATTAAATAGGATAAGTACCGTATACGTTCGGCTCCGGCTCTCTAGCTTTCTACCAAGCTCAAATTTCCCCTGAAACCTTTAAGACCTATTTGCTCTAGCTGTGATTTCCTAAATCACTCATTACCTCCACGATGGCCCCTTCGCCTCTTGATGAATTTCCCTCATCTCTCAGACATGATCTCGAGGAAAGGCCGACGATCTCCAACGATGATAATGAAAACATATTGGTGATTGGCATCGACTTCGGTACAACGTATGCTGTTTAACGTCAACTATGATTGGCATATGTAAGACGTGAAATCACTAACATAAGTGCTTTTAGTTTCTCCGGTGTGGCCTGGGCTACTGCTGCAGACTTCGTGAACGATAATATTAATATCATCACCAGCTGGCCTAAGAATGGGCCAGAAGAGGGCAAGGTTCCAACTGAGATGTACTATGAGCAAGACGGAAGTATCTTGTGGGGCTCCCTCGTAGAGCCAGATTGCGATCCTGTCCGATGGTTCAAGCTCTTGCTAGTACACGAGGAAGACCTTGATCCTGATCTTAAGTCCTCCGAGTTCATACACAAGGCCCGCAAGTTTCTGGCAGAAGAGGGCAAAACAGCTGTTGATCTAGTTGCTGATTATCTCCGTGCGCTTTGGGATCATGCACTTGAAACTATTAAGAGAGCTATCGGTGAGGCCCTCCTCAAGGCACTGCGATTCAACGTTGTTATCACAGTCCCAGCTATATGGAAGGAATATGCTCGAGGCTACATGGAGCAAGCCGCCAGGGACGCAGGTATTTTGAATGAAAGGCTTGCTGGAGATACCACTCTAAAATTTGTCCCTGAGCCCGAGGCCGCCGGATTATCAACGCTCTCTGATGTCACACGGAAAGTATCCAAAGACGATGTCTTTGTGATATGTGACGCTGGCGGGGGTACTGTCGTAAGTCTTAAGGTTGTGTTAGGAGAAGGGAAAATTGAACATGTATAACTAATTGCCTTAGGACTTGATCACCTACAAGGTTAGCAATACCAAGCCTATTTCGCTAGAGGAGGCCGTAGAAGGAAAAGGTAATGTGTCTGTTGCGTCATGGCTTTTGCAGGATTGAACTGACACCATTGTTAATTAGGTGCTCTTTGCGGCGGCATCTTCGTTGATCAAGCCTTCGCCATCAAGTGTAAGAAGTGCTTGGGGAAAAGGTGGGAGCGCCTCAGTGGGTATGATAAGAATAGCGTGATGCGCCGAGACTGGGAGAAGGGGGTAAAACCTCAATTTACGCCATCACTCGATAAAGACTATGACATACAGGTCCCCGCCTTGGCAGGGATAACTGATGATCCCAAATCTGATCCCATCATAAAAGGTGGTCGAATGATATTCACAACGTAATTATTCTTCTCCCATATTTCTGTCTTGCTATAGTACTGACTCTATATCCAGGGCTCATATAGAAAGCATCTTCAGCGGCGTCTTCAAAGATATAGACAAGTTGGTAGATGATCAGATCGAGAGTTCGAAAGAGCGAAAGCTGTCGGTTACTGTACGTTTTTTAATGATTTAAAATGTCGGTACACGATGTGCTGAATCCGTTTAGGGCATTATTTTGGTAGGGGGCTTTGGCGCCAGTCCTTACCTGTATGAACACTTGAGAGACCGTTATAAAGCCAACGGCATAGACATTTTGCAGGCGAGTGGCATGAAACCGTGAGTATTGGGATCTATATTTTTAGGCGACGTGTACTAACACTAAATAGTCGTACTGCAATCTGTCGGGGCGCAGTGATTAAGGGATTTGTCGCCATTGCCAGTGAAGTCCAATCCGAAAGATTGAACACTGATAGTCTCCCGATCAAGGTTACATCCACGATCTCTCGTTCGAGTTATGGCACCTCATACAAATGCCGATTTGTACCTGGAACTCACGAGGAACGCGATAAGGTTTGGAGTGATGTAGAATATGAATATATGGCTGAGAACCAAATGGACTGGTATCTAAAGAGGGTAGGTATCACAATCTTTAGATAGGTCAGCCCATTGTATATAACTAACTTCTCAATAGGGCGAGGTCGTATCTACTAAGGATACCGTGCGTAAATCATGGGTGCGCACTTTCAGAGATGAGAACGACTTTCATGGTTCAATTACCGAGCATATTCAGAGTTGTGATGAAAAGGTTCCGCCCTCCCGGAAGACCGACTTGATTAAAAATGAGTACTCGATTAAGTGTGATATCGGTATACCGTTTTCCCAACTGACTGACTGGGTAAACTCCGAAGGAAAGAAGTTTAAGAGACTTCACTACGACATTGAGATGGTTCCGTCTGGAGCAACTCTTGAGTTCAGTGTCTATCTTAATGAGCGGAAGATGGGGGCATCGAATGTAGCGGTGAAGTTCGAATGATACAAGATCGGGAAACAAATCGCCCTATGGCGGTGGGACAACTATTCGCTTTTCAGTTGAACCCCATGGGTTGGGTAGCTGTGCTGATAGTCATAGAACATTTGGTTTTGTATATATTCTAGCTAGCATGAAACTAAAACTAATGTTAGCAGATCTCCATAGTAACCTAATATTAGGCATGCAAAAACAGAGAACGGCTACGTTTACGGAGGAAACTTCTGCTCACATGGACTGCTCGGCTCTCCTATAGTTCCAGTTTTAGGATTATTTTGGGGTATGTGGCGGGTCTAAGCGTGGCGCCACATGGTGGTAATGGAAAGGTAGGCAGTTACTTCGCAACCCATCCCCCAGACTTGGAAAAGCTACCGGAATTAGAGAAATCAAAACTCATCGAGGCAGCGGGAGATAAACCCGAATCCGATTCTTATCGGTAATTGAGACAAGCTCTATAAACATATCGATAGTCAGCCACCCCTGAAGAGGGAGTGCCATCCCGAGGCTCCTCTATTAGGGGATGGGGAGGCAACAGGCTAGAAGCTACCTAATTAGGTGGATATAGCTTATAATAGTGTTGAAGTAGTAGGTATATGAGTGGTTCAGTTGATTGAACAAACTGACTGAATGGCTATTAGGTAGGTGGGAAGACCTCTATATATACACATTCTGGTGATCGTTGCCCCTATTCGTATACTAACATGATAGTGACTCCTTGACCCCTTATACTTTCGACAAATGGTATATATGGACAAGACCTCCTCAGTCATCGGGTAAGAAGTTTAGTAATTAATACCATTAAGCCCCTCTCCGTACGTTTCTACTTAACAGTGACTTGCCTGCGACTTGTCACTTTAGAGAGAAAATCCTCCGACACTCCGGACACTGACGGCCATGCGGCTTGTCGTGCTGCCGCTGTTGTTTTGATCTACGACTGGTTGACACCTAATGCCTACGATGTAGCATATCTGGAAGGCAAAGACTGCAAGTGATGAGGCCGTGCTACTAACCCCCTTCTCTTCTTTTCACTCTGTTCACCTGCAAGCCCCTATACCCAAACGCACAACATAAGTATTTAAAAAAAAACCTCATTATATCAAGCATGCTTAAACTGCCTCCTCTCTTTCTCCCCAAGAAGGAAATGGGGGTTATAAATACCCTAATACTAAATTAGCTTCATCTCTCGCTGATGAGCTTATCTTTATTATTTTTGCGACAGTGGGGCTAGAGGTCATATTGTAGCTCATATTTTTCTCTGTTTCGGCAACTGTGATTACAGTACTGCGATGCACAGGATTTCCTTCAACCCTTGGACGCTTAAACTAGGATTCTATAACTATAACCTATTTGACCATACATAGTAGGAAATACGGGCTACAGCCTTTGATTGATCAAATCTCATCATCCTGATATAACCCTTCCTCAAGCCCCTTAATTTGCAACGCAAGCAGTCTAGAGTAGTACCGGCACATTGCGAGATTTCCGCCGTGAAACCAGAATCCCGGGTGGCCGCTCCTTTGCCAGATTGTTCTGATTTCTCCTTCATCATTGAACCCCCATACATCTCCAACCTTATCAGCAACCTCATCCCCAAACATGAGACGCGTCTGGGTCCGCATGTTCTGATACCCCGTGGCGAAAACAATCTCGTCGGCCTCCAGTTCAGTGCCGTCCTGAAAGCGAAGCCCATGTGGCAGTACCTCATCGATCTCTTGCCCTTGCTTGACTTTAATCTTGCCATCTGCAATAAGCTGAGATGCCCCGACGTCGATGTAATATCCCCCACCGCGCTGGAAGTATTTGAAAAAGAGACCTGCACCATCGGGGCCGCGATCTACCTTGAAGCCAGCTTTATCTAGTCCCTCGAGGATTTCCTTGTCGCATTCGGCTTGTCGTTCGGCGATTTTCACTTGAAGAGCCTTTAGGACTGATGTAGGCAGACCATGAAGTAATATGTCGGCATCATCAACTGGTGGTCCATCTTCGGAATAGATTCCTTTCAAAGCAATCTCTGTAATGGCTTTAGACGACACGACATGGGTGCTGGATCTCTGAACAATGGTGATGTCATAGCCCTTTTCCAAAAAGTCTTGAGCAATATCATGAGCTGAGTTGCAGGAACCAACTACGATAGCCTTTTTGCCTTGGCTGTTCTCTCTGGCTCCAGGAAACTCGGATGAGTGACATAAGCGATCGCCTTTGAAATTTTCGATACCTTTCATTGTCGGTTGGTTCTTTTTGCCAGAGTGTCCGGTGGCCTGAATAAGATGACGAGGGTGGAAGGTTCGAATGTCGCTCGTCCCGTCTTCACGCTTTCGGTTAACGATTACCGTCCACACTTTCCTCGACTCGTCCCATTTTGTATAGACGAGCTCTGTCTTCGTCCAAACATTAAGCTCGAGAAGAGTGGCGTAGGACTCGAAGAACTGGGCTAGCTTATCCTTTGGTGTGAAAATAGGCCACTGCGCGGGGAAGTTGAGGTATGGCATGTGGTCATACCAGACTGGATCATGGAGGACGAGCTGGTGATACCGTTTGCGCCAATTGTCCCCCACACGTTCATTCTGGTCGATAACAAGCGTGTCTACGCCAAGCATTTTCAGACGTGCCGCGGCTGTTAAGCCAGCTTGACCAGCACCTAGAAATCAAAGTATTAGATAAAGCTTAGGTTCTCACGCTGTGCGAACTTACCAATCACTAGGACTGCTGGCTCGTTACCGGCGTTGATATCGGCCTCAGCCACTCTTTTGTCAGCCCAATTCTTTCTACCAGGCTTGCCGCCGTGCTCGGCGCCCTTAGCTCGCCGGTGATTGATTGCCTCCTCATGCCCACGGAGTTCCTCAAGTCTGGTATACAAGGTGAATATCTTCCATTGTCCGCCTTGCGCCACGAGACGCGCTAGACCGACGCCTGTCCCATGAACTGTGGCCACTTTGATGAAGAATTCAATACCAGAGACGTTCCCAGATGCATCAACAGGGGTGATTTTGGGGCTCCTCCTAGCCGTTCCGGTGTCAACATCGATAGCTTTTAGTCGAAAGCCATCCCTGGATTCTGTGCAGTTCTGTAGAAATTCGAGAATGCGCGAAGGCGTCTGAACGGTGCGGAAAACCCATGACAGTGCGAGATGATCGCGCCAATAACCATCTTCCACAAACAGATTCGCAACGGCTGAGTAGTCTTTTGCTTGCAAAGCTTTGTTGAAACTTTCCACTAAATTTGAAGCGACCTTAGAGGGGTCAAGGTCCTTGAGGTGTTTTGTTGGAGATGGAAACTTGGCGACTTTAATGTTGACAGACCCAGGTACACATCGCATGTGCGAGGGGACAAGTTGAATAGACTCAATTTCGACGGTGGCCATAATGAGTAATCACAATAATCACAACAAGGAGAAAAATTGTTTGAAAATCGAAAATCTTGTATTTTCGTGGGATAAAATGATATCGCGTTGAGTATCTTCTTTGCTCATGATGCATCTGCGATGGTTCCTCTTCTCTATTCGACCCCGTATTATCCCAGCCTTAAAAATGCACTTAGAGAATCCCCAATACACACTATTCAGAGTGCGGAGGTGCCGTCCTAACGAAGCCAAGCCGATCGCAGAATCGGAGCCGCTCGGTGGCGCATGATCGACGGTCGGACCCGATCAACCCCCGCGAGCGCCCCGCATCAGGTGATAGATGCTTGTCGGGTTAATGGACCGCAGCCTGTTTCTGGCCTAATACTTTTGAAATCCGCAATTAGCCACTACGAGTTCAGCTTGAGACCCTGCGATATGAATGCCACAAGGATCTAGATCCTTGCCTTTCCCCGGATCATTTCTAGCAGTCTAGGGTTATAGTTCTAGGCGTTGGAGACAAGAGAGGTTATGACTATATGTTTGATCTTTGGACTCCAGTTCCAACAGTGTCACCCGTTTTTCGATCATCTTGCTGTTGATATCACCACTTGAGATACCATGTCCCATCAAGACTAAGA
Organism: Xylaria multiplex; assembly: GCA_011057905.1. Lineage (NCBI taxonomy): Eukaryota > Fungi > Ascomycota > Sordariomycetes > Xylariales > Xylariaceae > Xylaria > Xylaria multiplex. The sequence goes on from WUBL01000070.1 coordinate 68,758, forward strand.
AGCCCAAACTGAACATCGTGACGAGATGTGTCACACGGACAGTGGGCCATTGCCATATTTCCGACAAAACGTTTTTTGGTTTAGAAATTCTGATTTTGTTCTAATAGTTAACCGTATCAAGAAACAACCATATAAAAGAAATTTTAATACTCTAATTTTATAAGCTAAAGTTTAAACTTAAGTTATAACCTATAGCGTGTAGGCTAGTTTACTACGTTTCTTTCAAAGTTTAATTCACTTAGTTTGCATGATAAGGTCTGGTTAACTGGTTAACTAGCTGACTACGGCATGTAAGCTATATTTATAGTCGGCAGCTAGATCGATGCTAAAANTTTTTTATTAATACTATTAGTTATACGTGACTATAAAATGATAATACTTATTGGTAAAGGGAATCATGGGTAGTGGGGCGATGTAGTATAGATCGATGATGAAAAAGGAAGGCTTCCTATCTCAATTGCCGTTAGGTAGGCAATTGAGATAGGAATACCTTCCGCGGTCCCACATACGGTGGGGCCCCCACATGCCTGCATCATTTATTTAATTAATTTACTACATGGTATGTACTCCGTACTTGCACGAGCTATATATAAACTGTGGCGTGATGGCTGCCGAACTCGTGGGGTAAAATCAGAATTTCTAAAACNAAAAAACGTTTGCCGAAAACGTGGTAATGGCCCTCTATACACACCGCCAAGACCGCCAAGACCCAACTAGGCCATAAGGGGTGCTCCGGCTTCTCCTTCACTCCTGAGCGGAGGACTATGAGAATGATTGGATATAAAGCTATCGCGAGTCATAGACCTGGTATATAGGTATGCTAATAATAAGGCACGAGGACCTTACGGACCTACGAATGAACGAAATCGAATGAGGCCCAAAGGGCATAAATAGGCCATGAGATTCCCAGAAGTCCCAGACAGAAGAACTCTGGAACCATGGACTTTAAGACCCCATAGCCAATTATTATAGTTGAATATGAGGCCTAGTTCCAAGCCCTCTATAAGAGCCCTTGTCACAAGATGCCAGATCGTACTGCAACAACAGGCGGCATCTCTATCTCGCCCGAGCTCTTTGAGCAGCTCTACCTAGCGCCCAAAAACCATGTCAACGGGCAGCTCCGCCGGACTGTAGGCAACCCAACACCTCTAGGTCAGTCTGACTAAGCTTTTCCATCATATACTCAACTAGAACTAACTAGATTGATAGCCATAGGAGGGTTCGTATTATGTACAACTCCCTTGTCAATGGTTTTGCTAGAGTGGCAAGGTGCAGGCGGGTTCGGTGGCGCCGCAAATGTGTAAGCCAAACTCTTAAGATGTCAGGTTCTGGTGCTAACATGTTGTTGGAGTGGCTCATACTTCTTCCTCGGTGGCCTACTTGTGCTTCTTGGTGGAATCGGCGAGTGGATTTTAGGTAACTCAAGACCGATACCTTTACCTTTCGTTTCGTTATACTGACTTATACTTTTATGCAATACTTTTCCGGCCACCGTGTTCGGCATCTTCGGGGGCTTTTGGCTCACCTTTGGGGCGACCATCGTTCCTGGGAATGGCGCATATGGCATTTACTCAACTTCCGGGGTTGGCGCTGAAGGGTTAGACGAGCCACAGTTTTACGCAACATTTTCTTTCTTCCTAGTGGCGATGACATTACTTTGTACCCTCTTGACGATTGCTAGCATACGGACTAACGTAGTGTTCTTTCTCATCTTGCTCCTCCTCATTCCGACACGTAAGAAGCTACTTTCATGCTCTTCGAACGAAACTAAAACATGGCTAATGTGGATTGGGAAATAGTTGCATCTCTCTCGGCTTCGTTCTTTGCTGTCGCCCATGGTCTCCCTGAGAGGGCGACAACCCTACAGCATGTTGGCGCCGGCCTCTTATTCGCTGTTTCTTTGCTAGGATGGTATACATTTTTGGCGTTGGTGCTCTTGTCCGTCGAATTCCCACTTATACTACCCCTTGGAGATCTGTCGACTGTGATCCCCCCATGGAAGGATGAAGGGCATTAACGATGTTTTTGCTCCGAGATATACCATACAAATGTATCTAGCTATGAAAGCACTGTGGTCGACGGGCTGACTTCGTGGTCTTGGGAAATTGTTGAATGGATTATTAGCTCGATTAGAGATACGAATTGACTTGAACAAAATTGCCTACATATGGAGTACTGATTATAAATACTCCCCTCATCTGTTGACAGGAGTGTGGCATGCATGATGCTCAATAGAGTAATAGTGCTAAAATGGTAACCAATGTCTGCTAAGAGATTTAATCCTCACATTCACATCCACCCAATAAACGCTCTCTAGAAAGATTAGCGTATGAACTCACAGATATTGAGGGACCTGCAGTGGGCCAAACATAACTACGGCCCAATCCCCGTGCCGTTACCCCGTGGGGAATGTCATTAGACCCCGCATAAGAAAGACTAGTGCTCTATAGCGCGATGCAGTAGTGTAGGATGGGGTCGGTGAAATGAAATAGATCCTTTCTATACACGTTTTATTTCCACCACTTCTCGTCTTCACTCTCCTGGTAGCTTCTGACTGTATCCCATAGCTTAGATGTCGGACCCATCGCTACTCGGCTCAGGCTAGTCTGGAGCATATACTACCCTTCTGATTCTTAAAGATTCCCATGAGCCTGTACCTTGAAACGCTAGACAATGTCCGATAGAAGGGCCAGGCGCCAGAACCATTCGTGTGAACAATGTAGAAGAAGCAAGAAGGCCTGCGACGGTTATCAGGTTAATAATGGAGAAAGGTTAGGGTTTTCGCCAGGTATGACGCTAGAGCCCCTCTTCAGCCTTCCGGAAGCTAATCTCACTGTGTTCTCGGGAATAGAAATTCTACCATGCTCTTACTGCGTCAAAACGAAGAAACAATGCAGTCTGAATCCGTACTGGGCAGCCCAAAATGAAACATCTCTTTTTTCTATCTTAACTGATGTACCCGTGGAAGCTGGGTTTTCTCCTGGGCAACATGGGATCGATGATTTGGATGATTTTATATCAACCAATTCAGGCGACACATTAGGTTTCTTGCAAACGCCCTCGCCAAACCACTCTCCCTTAGATTGGAGTGCGCCTCTTCCCAGCTTAGGAACAGCAGTGCCTCCGGATAATGCGACATACCCCTTAGAAGCTGAATCCAGCCCAGGGGTAGAGTTACATACTGGAGTCCAGAACTTCATGCTCAGACCGTCAGCCGAGTCCCCCAATTATTTACCGGGGGTAGGAGACTATACCTCTGAACCCCACCGAGATTCTGTTTCACAAGTCGCGGACTTGGACCATTTCACGACTGTCTCGGGGGTCTCTCAGTCACATTCGATGCCAACCAATCCTAGTTATTCGATACAATCTGCGTCCCGTAGAAGGAAATACTTACGAAGGAATCACCGAACGCGTCGACCAAGTGATGTTTGGTCTGAGAGGCTTACCTCTTCAATTTCTTCTACTTATACTAGTCAAGGGCCCATGGCAAGTTTCAACAACAACCTGATTACAGAAAGCTTGCTTAGAATATATTATGATGTGTTAGAGAACAATCTCGCGTGTTGGCTAGCCGAGGAAATATGCCCGTACAAGATGAAATCACGAAGGTCGCAACGGCCTTCTCATTCAGACGCAATAGTTCCAATAACGGGAGATGCATCGCCTATGATGGAGGAGGGTCCAACATGGTCGAATTCAATATATCGTCGCGTCAAGTTACTCGATCGAGTCGCTCAATCTACAGGATTAATCCAACTTACTCTTACCGAAAACCAAGAGATATCTAAGGCACTCAAATTAGTTATAATGGCTTTCGCTACTCAATGGTCCCAGGGCCATCGGCGGAGAGAGAAGATGTTCTCAACCTCTCTAGACACTCCCGACCCGGCTCAATCAGAAGACTTTGAAGATGAATTCGAGCAATGTTTTCAGCATTCACTTTGGGAACAAGCAAAGAAGGCGCTCGAAGATGTCGCGAGTTTGGAATCGTATCGAGTCGTCTACGCGGAATTGATATTTGGTCTAATTCAAAGGCCATGGATAGTTAAGGATTATTCTAGGACTAGCGTTCCCGGACCCTCAGTGAACAAGGGATGCAGTGACATGGAAGATTCATTAGCCCAAATCACGGAAATCATATCCCAAGACGGACCGCCGACATATACGGAGAGAGCAAGTCGGAAAATGCAAGCTCTCAAGTACCGCTTCGAAGCGAGTGAGACGGGACTATTTAGATCAAACTATGCTTATTCCTCCCAACAAGTAGAAAGCGCAATTTCCAATATGGCCCCTGAGAATAGAGGTACTATTGGTCAATTGTACTGGCTTGCTGTCATGTTCGACACAGTCTCTTCGTCAATGAATGGACGGCCCGTTGCTTTAGCGGACGAAGACTGCCAACACGATGCTGCGATTAGGCCATCCGCTACAATAGACCAACCAACCGATTATTATTGGAACCTCCAGCTCTTCGCCCAAGACAACCCGACGAACCCCTCGACGCTATCTTGGCCGTGCCCTTACGACTCTTGTGTCAAAGCCGTCACTAGGTCAGCAGCAGTGAAAGTTTTGCTGTTCCGATATGTTTCTTACCTCCAAAATGCATTGAGAAAGCAAGCACGAGGCCACATAATCGAGGATATTATCCAGAAAGCGACACAGATATACAGATACTGGAACATAACGCATGGGGCCTTTTTCCGATCTTTGATTAAGAACTATGACTCTGTTCCGGTACGCATCAAAAGCTGGTTTCCTTGCATCCATATCCCTTGGCATCTGGGTGCACTCATGCTTGCCGACTTGATTGATTTCGTCGATCAAAACGGGGTTGGGATTGAAGATGCAAGCCTAGAGCGTCTCCGTGTTAGCTTGGCAGTGAGGATTAGAAAATCAAGCGCCATAGAATTATCTGATCTTGCAAGGATCACTACGCCCCAGGAAGTTGGCAACATACCGACGGAACAGTTGCCTGGCTATCACTTCGCCGTCAACGAAGGCTCTATCTTGACAGAACCTTGGACTGTGTTGCTTATTAGAGCATTTACTAAGGCGTCTATATTTCATTTAAGCGTGGCAGAGGACCTGCGGCAGCAGGAGTGGGCGATACTGGGCCGAGAGAGTGATGAATACAAGGAAAGTCTAAGACGTTGCGACACTTGCGTCAAGGCACTTTGGTTTCTGGGTAGGAAATCGGAGATGGCAAGAAGCCTTAGCAAGATCCTATGTCAGGTACTGCGGAGTCAGGAATTAAAGCACAATTCCGAGCAGGCTTTCAGCAACAATTCTATCTAAATGTATAGTTCTGCCACTATCGATGGAACGACACTTAAATTGCTAAGCTTATGTGATTTGCTTCGTGAAGGAGAAATAATTTCTTTGTCGTGGCTTGCGTCACATTGTTCATATGAATATCAGAAAGCCGATGAATATTCTTATCTTTTGTTCTGATATTGGCTTGATATAAATACTGTTGATGAGAGGCTGGTACACTCCGCTCACTCAGTCTAAAGCTCAAACATAGCAAATATTCAATGTCTCGGCGTTGACATACTGGTATAGTTGATCTAGTGCTTGCTTCATTAAAGGCGATAGGAACGATAAGGTCGCTTAGGAAGGCAAAACAAATCGGCAACTACAGTCGCCGATTTCTTTTCTTCTTTGTGTACATATAGGCCTAGGGCCGTTTCCGGAAGCTATGCGAGAAAATGCTTGACGGGCCGTCGGATCTTAGAAAGCTATTATAATTCGAGGTCATATTCCTAGACTTACCTAGTAGCCTTTGTTGTCACCACTATCTGCAGCGCCTGTATGGGACCCCACTACTTTTGACAAATATATAATTATTTTAGTTGTTGGCTCTATCTCTGGATAACACGCGCATTTCTCGATCCTGCGCTAAACCTCCTTGAGAGGCCTTTTGTGTTGTTGGCTCATAACATTCAACCCTTTCATGTTATTAGCAAGCTTAGAACCGAGAGTTGTAACCCCGACCAGAAAGCGTAAGTTCTCCATGACCTGTGCAAGGCCCCAGGCAGTCATATAAAGCCATCTCCGCGTATCTACTCTCCAAGGGAGTTATTGTCTACTGTTCATTCAATGATCTTATCGAAGTGCTTTCCACATTCACACAATTCAACGCTATCACCTTAATTACGTTTCAATGCCAAGATGCCTCAGACACTTATTCCAACCCTTCACCACTTGAGCCATTCCGCTGCTTTTCGGTGTCTCTGGGCACTTGAAGAACTAAAGGAAGCAAACGGTATTAAATATAACCTAAAGAACTACTATCGGCGCCGAGGGCAGGCTCCACCGGAGCTCAAGGAGGTTTTCCCTCTCGGCAAATCGCCGATTCTTACGCTTGAATCAACAACGGACGAACCCGTCCCAACCATCCAAGTACTCCCGGGCGTGCTCACAGAGGCGCAATTGATTCTTCGTTTCCTTAGTGATGAATACGGCCAAGGCCTCTGGGAGGTGTCCAGTGAGGACAAGAACCGTGACACCTTTTTTCAAGGTTTCGCTGTGATGACGCTTTCCGCCCGGGTTGACCATCTTGTGGTTATCGAGGCCCTTATCACATTACTCCCGTTTGGACTGTCCTATGTTATTGGTTGTCTGCTGTCTCCGTTGATATCCTTTTGGAAGAAGAGCTCACTTGAACCAATATTCCAATTCCTCGATGATGCTCTCGATGATGAGAGACCATGGTTCTCTGGTCGCAAGTTCGGCTTGGCAGATTTTAATGTCTGTTGGGGCATCGATATGGCATCACAAAGGGGATATCTTGAAAAGGGTCAATTCACTAAGCTTGATAACTGGCATCGGACGGTCAAGGCAAGACGCGGCTACGTCGCAGCACTGGAGTTGGGAAATGGTTATGACTTGAAAACATTTGGAATATAGATACACTAGTTTTGGAATATAGTTGCAGCTATGAAGCTATGAAGGGTACTGAAAGATGATGTATTCATTCGTACTATCTTCCACATTCATTTTGCCTGACTGCTCATACTTATATGTCACGAAGCGGATCTCTCCAGGTCTCTGTAGGTAGAGGAATGAGTAAGACAAATGGACCGACTGATACACAGTATAAATATCTCTATTTCAATACTATCGTAGAGACTAGAACTTAGACTTTAAATTGCCGGAATAATAATAAATTGGTATCAAATCGCTTCCCCTTCTGCGAGATTATAATTTAGAAACGGTCCGCACACTCAAATTATGAGCAATTAACTAGACACAATGGCTTTCTGCTAGATCGTTTAATGGGCTACTTATGCTGAGATAGGTGTCAGGACGACAGGGAAGCTATTCCGAGGAAGGAATGTTGAACGCCAAGTCAACACACTTTTGGCGTTGGGGTCGGGGAGTGAAATATCGTAATGAGTGATTATTTGCCCGATGATCACTTTCAAAGCCATCGTTGCGTAGTATCTTCCTGGACTGCCCCAACAAAGTTAGTACCTGGCCTAAGGGAGATAGTTGAATATTGAGGGTTAAACGTACCAGGCCATTCGACCAGTTCCCCAAAATTGCCATTTATCACTGACTTCTGTGATGGCTGAAGGTTCCGATTGAGATGCGTCCGCGTCTACCTTTATCGTAGCCTTTTCTAAAACTTCAGGTCTCACGAAACGAAATCCGTTGAATCTAAACGGATCTGGGTAGTGCGTGGAGTCGTGATTGATAGCATGTACTGGAGTACAAGCCCAGTCACCAACCTCAAGCTTAGTGCCATCAGAAAATTGAAATGGTCTCATAGCACGGCGCCGGGTGCTCACTGATCATGTTAGCTATCGTCTTGTTAACCGAGAGCTCATTGACGTACTTGATTCGATCGGATGCTGCCGAGCCGATTCTTTTATGAAGCTGTCTAAGAGAGGGAGGCCTTTCCCAGTGCGCTCAAAGCCACCGTACTGTTCCTGAAGCTCCGCCCGGAGATACTTGACATATTCAGGATGTCGGCCAAGGTCTTGCACCGTAAAGGTTGAAGTCTAAATTTAACCAGAGAAAGTTAACCTGCCGTTACTCTGACTAGCTAGATAAGAAACGCTTGACTCACAACAGTAAGAGAATAGCAGGCCCCAAACCAGATTGCCATTAGCTCCCACACAATTCGTTGAGGAGTCCAAGGCGTCTGCTTAGGTGCTGTATCCATGATCCATTGGATACAATCAGACTAGGGAAGTGTTAATGACTACTGCACGTGCTGTCTGACCATACTCTAGGATGGACAACTTACGTAATTTGGAATCTCCCGCCCTATTGCCTTCATGTCTCTTTCTTCACACCTTACTTCCACTACGGAGAGAAGTTTTTGATACATCGTTCTCCCCGACTTAAATCGCGCCGAGGTGAGCTTCCCAAGGAATCTAAATGCGAGTTCTTAGCTCTATCTTAGGAAATAGTTACACGGGATAGAGTGAGCTTACGGAACTGCGAAGCTTGGTATCAGGCGCAGGATCTCAGCGACACCGAGGGTTTCATCCATATACGAGCTCGCCGCTGCCATGAATTCTCTATCGTTACCTAAAGTATTTGGTTAAAAAGTGAAATAACTCGGAGAACGTGAAAACCTACAGACTTCGCTTCCGAAAAGTACATATGCATTGGAGACTGCTATGAGTTCCTTCATGAGTGAAAACATGCGTGTTTGATGCGATCCTAAATGATCGACGTGTTAGCCTGCCCCTTGAGATAATAGGGACCCGAGAGATATACGTACCTTTGGCGACGGAATTTTGTTGTCTTAGTTCTTCAAAGCGAACACGTACGACCCGGCCTAGTTCAGGTAGCGTAGTAGGCATATAATTTGTCAAAAGGGTACGGAGGGCACGCTCAAAGCCAACACCCTCAGTCCCTCGCATGTCAAACCAGCTAAACCCATGCATGGTGTACTTTGGTTGCAGCATCTATAGCATTCGAGTAAGCCCTCGACAATAAAGAAGCAACGAGATAGGGCATGAAGATGAATACAACACACGTACATGTTTTGCTGCAGCTTGTAATGATAAAGTTGAGTCCGGAGCCTGATCAAGTTCCTCAATATGTTTTAAAGAAGAAACGAAAACATAACGAGTTTCAGGGGTTGGAACCTCGTACGGCATCCCTTTGGCCTTATTTCTCGTCAGTTTACTGTGTCCAGATATTATCAGGTCTCTTCTCGACACTCACTTGATCGTATCCTTCTTGTATAATCGCCGGACCCCTCCAACAATACTCCCAGGCTCGAAAGCGCCTGACAAGATGATTGAAAACCTTCATACTTCAGTATTAATGACAATGAAGCCGTATACTAAGACACAAATTTGCTCACCCAATCGATTGGTGCCTTCTCGAGTACAACGCACAACAATACAACTAGAAACACGATTGAAAGAGTAACCCCCGCTGACATCTCAGAGCTAGGAAGAGACTCAAATAAAGAACTGTTGAATTCCATGTTGATCGCTGAATATACACGCGCCACCGGGGACTATGATTGCGTTCTCTCGATCTCGCCAGGAATTTTATGTTGTGGTAGATGATGAAGGTGCCGAAGGGTTACTCATATACCACTGGCAATGGGGCTACCTATCAAAGGTAATGTGATGTGATGGGATAGAAGCGGGAGGTACCACCGCTTTCCCCTAGAGATTATCATCTCAATGAAGACGAGTGGTAGTTTTCCACTGTTAGTTATTAGTTGCCTATTAGCTAGAACGATCTACGAAGCGCCCACTCTATTCCAAATCAACCGATCCGAGTCTTATTTTGAGTTTGTTGACGAAACCAGGCAGTACTCACAACAACATCCTGATACTTCAGTGTACTTCAGTCATATTTTTAGCGTATTGTTAAGGATAAACTATTATAGTAATGTAAATCTGTTAGTAGTATGAGCTTGTTGGTGGCGTTAGTCCGTTGGTAGCGTGACGGGTGAGGATCTGGATCCTTCCGATCCACGCGACTTAGTGCTGTATTGTAACATTGGCCCGCAGTACCTGCATATTTTTGAACAGAAAGTCAACCCAACACGCATGAGACTAGATTCCTTATTCTATTCTACATGGATTCTAGGCAGGTATGAGTCGTTAATAGTTGCCATTAGCTATACGAAGCGTGGAGAGGTCGGCATCCTAGACAGCAGACAAGCTCTGTAAGAATATATCACCCTCTTCATCAAATCTAATTAGAGAATGTCTACTTATTCTCATTAATATATCTCTCCTGTTTCTTAAATCTAGTCTATTCAAATTTGACGCATTACCAGCATTTGCTATTCCAACACAAGTCTTTTCCACGACGTCGCTTCCGTATCCCATCACAATGAGCAACGGCACTATGGAAGGCAGTATTACGCTAGCCGGATTTCTGTCCGCGGAGATCATAGTGCTTTCTACTGCGTCATTATTCGTGTTTATACGTCTCTGGGCTAGCTTTAGGCTTAATAAGCGTTGGCTTCTTGACGACTGTATGTCAAGAACCCTTCAAATCATGGCTCCTCTACTAATGAAACTATATACAGATTTTTCTATATTCTCTATCCTTCTTCTTGGAGCAACGGTCGGACTATACTACCCGACGGTGGCTTGTAAGTCACTCCTATAGACTTGCTAATCTGATATTGACGAATCCAGGGATCAACGACCCATCTGTTAATGCCATGACACTTTCAAGAGTAAGTTTCTTGATCTAGTCCTCGAAGCAAGGGGTGCTAAAGTACCTGCGAACAAACTAGGTCACCGCTGCAACGTACTTCATCTCGGCCTATAGCAACTTTACTGCTAAAGCAACGATTTTCCTTCTCTATAGAAAGCTATTTGGCACCAAAGTTTGGGTCCGAAGGACAGTTTACATCACATTATCGCTCGGATTCCTTGCTTATACCGCCACATCCATATTGGGAACTGTTGAAAATTCTATCGCGGAATCTCGCAGCAATACACTACCCGTGGCCGAACTTTTGAACGACCCATTTTACAAAGAATANTTTTTTGCTATCCTATGCTATCGCAGTGGCGAACGCCTCATTCAATCTCGCAATCGATATTATCGCATTCATTATACCGATACCAATCGTGTACGAACTTCATCTGCCAACTCGTAAGAAGATCGGGTTAGCACTCTTATTCGCATCGGGAATAGTGTAGGCTCATCCTAAAGAGGCCGCTTGCTTGACATTACTAACTATGCCATTTATGGCGTTGCGTACAGTGCTATCGCTTCTGGGGCAGTATCCCTCCACTACCGCCGCTCCTCTTCAGCAGAATCCGTCGGCGATTTAACAATCGTCAGTATATTCACGTAAGTAGAAATTTCCTCAATACTTTCAAGATTTCTCGCGGTTTAGATCTAACAGATCTATCTCCACTTAGAATTCTCGATAGTGCTATTGGTATTATGTTGGCGACCGTCCCCGCAATCCGTTCACTCTGGGTCGATCTCTTCTCCGAATTACGCCTATTTACAAAACTTGGATCTATATTCTCTTCTAGTCGGTTAGCCTCTAGCACTTCTCACTTACAGAGCTCGACGCACGCGCGAGGTGGCGATAGCGACTCCATAACTCGTACTTTCAATTACTTCGAGCTTGAGCAGGGAGGGATTGCGAAAACTACGACGGTGATTGTGAGCCGAGGGTGAAATATGCAACTTATTTAGATTGAGACTGTTCGCACGGAGATTATTGTTTGTAAATACCTGTATATAGTAGATGGAGTTCATATGAATCAACATATGTCGTACTAGTAAAAGATAAATCAAGGATCGGCCCTCTGTACAAGTGTTACTGAGAGAATGCATGCTAAGGAGTGTTTTTCCTTTACACACCCTAGCAGCTTTAGAGGGCGTTGCATTATAACATTTTTAGTATTCATTACTAGCGACGATTTTTAGTGTGGCGGGAGCTTACGGGGACTAGGCCCGTGCTATATAAACTAAGTTGTCAACTACTAGCGTAGATAGAACCTCCTTCTCTCTGCAATAATAATAAGTCAATATTATAATTACCAGCAGTGAGAGTTGCGGCATTCGAATGTCGCGTATCTCACAAGCCGCTGAATAGAATGTTAGACTCGCATCCAATGGTCTCGCCAATGGTGTTCAACCGACTATAGGCATCAGCCATGGGGATATATACACTAGTTCCTCGGTTTAACAATCAACATGTGATGACTAGGGGATAATTTGCTAACGCAACGGGATACCTAGCCAATGTAAGCATTTAATCCTATTGCCGTAGAAAAGTTCCCAACAAAATGTCGCTACTCCTCGCATCCCCTTGTGACATTGCTACGATCGATCCTTGCGACGATTACTTGTTATACAGCAACGCATACGCCAAGCCGGGTTGGCTGCAGCTAGTTATAGTTAGTAGCGCCCCTGCAACTTCACCTAACAGCCCCCACGAGGGCGATACTACAAGGATTACTGGGAGCTTTATTTCTAATTATCAGATTGTCTGCCTGAAAACAAATACATTTTTCTGACCTGGACGACTCATGTTCTACTGCTCAGCAGTTTCTAATTCCCATGCTACTACGTTCTACGTAAATTTTATCGCCCAGTATCAGAGTTAGACGCGACAATGTTGCTCTTAATAGCAGTTTCGATTGCAGCCTTCGCTTTCTTCTACAGACCACTCGTTCTCATTACACGGCTTGTGCAAAACCCGAATCTAAAGGAATTTCCAATTGTTGGCGTTCGCGATGAATGGTTCTCTAGTACTAGAGCGAAGTTTAGGTCGCTTTGGATGACCGGAGAATGGGCGGCACAAGGTTATACTGAAGTGCGACCAGTTCCCCTCCCTTCCTATTCCCCGAATTTGAAGCAAACCCCTCTAATTCATTCATGAAGTTTACCAAACGAAATACACCGTACGTTCTTCAGACACTTGACCGAGGGCAGATGGTCATACTTCCAGCGGGGCAGTTAAAAACTATATACAAGCTACCGGAAGACCAATTGGATGTTTTTGGCACTCTTCAGGATCAAATCCAAGCCAAATACACTGTTGGGGACCAAAGGGTCATTCGTGATCCTTACCATAGACACCTGATCCCTAGTCAACTTACGCGAGACCTGGGGCCATTTACGAGCCCGATGTTTGACGAGATAGAAGATGAAATCGTATCTTCCTGGGGCGTCGATACGGATTGGAAAGAAGTTTCGGTTTGGCAAGTATGTTTCCGGGCCGTGTCGAGAGCATCTAATGCCGCCCTGTATGGTAGTCCTCTTTGTAGGTCACTCACACCGTAGACAGACTGAGCTTGATGTTAACACTATCTAGGCAAAGACAAGACATACCTACAATTACTTGAAGGCCAGACAACTGCGCTCTTCGGGGGATCCCTTTTCATTAGTATGATGCCAGCGTCTGCCCGCCCAATCATAGGGTACCTGGTGCACCTGTGGTGTGCATACTACTCTCGAAAAATTGCCAAAATATGCGAGCCGTATATCGAAAAGCGCATTCGCGAGACCACAGAACTTACACAAGTGAAGAGTGCCGACAAGACTATTGTAAGTTGAACTGATGGAATAGTTTCGCCATGCTTACCCTGTACCTAGAAAGATGGTCTTCAACTGGTCATCGACGAGGCCCGCGGTCGGAACGATCCCGCACAATTATCGGCTCGCCTTATCTCCGATCGGCTTCTCATAGCAAATAATGTCACCTTGAACGGAGTGACTTTCACTGCACACCATTTAATACTATGCCTCATTTCATCAAACCCATCTCTAAGATACATTGAGACCTTACGGGATGAGTGCAGGCATTCCCTGCAGGCTGCAGGAGGAGCATGGGATCTTGCCGCAGTTAGAAGTTTAAAACTTCTAGACTCTGCCATTCGAGAGTCAATGAGATTTGCACCCTTCAGCTCAATTGCTATGGCCAGGACGGTGAGTTGACTATCTCATAGAGATCATAAAGGCGACTAACGGCATCGCGTGAGTCTAGGTGGTTAATCCGGAGGGTATATTAGTAGAACATGGGAAGACTCCCATTAATGTTCTTCGCAATACCGTATTAGCTTTGCCAGTAGAGCGCATCCACCGCGATGAAGACTTCTACTCAAGTCCTCATGAGTTCAAACCTTTTAGGTTTGTCAATACCGACCACCACCACAACGACGACGGACATGAGAGATATACGACTACAAGCGCGGCGACTACGGTAGATGATCACTTCTTCGGCTTTGGGACAAGCAAGCATCCATGCCCTGGTCGCTTCATCGCTGTGCATGAGGTTAAACTCATTATGGCTTATATCCTACTCAATTATGACTTGGAACATACTAATGCGGAACCGCAATTCACGAACCTTCTGGCAATGAAAGTACCAAACATGGACGTGAAGATACGTGTTAGGAGACGCACAACTGAGACTACCTAACCTGGCGGCTAGACCTTATAGACCCTCTATGCATACATAAATACAACACATATTTACTCTTATAAGCCCGTGTAAATGATAAGTTTTCATTTTTGCAAAGTATGGTTAAGTGTAGCCGGAATAAGTCTCGCGAACGATGTAACTGAGTCTTAGCGCTAGCTGTGCTCAAAGCTCGAACTAGGTAGCGTAGTACTGATTATTTCAATATCCAATGCCATGACGCAATCCTTCACCACCTAGGTAGCTATGCATAGCTGTTATCGCGATGAATTTCAAATATCGAGAGTATGTGATATTGAAGGAATGTTGAATACATAGTAATTCTTCGACTATCTATCGCCAACTAGCTCGGTGGAGGTGGCTATGATTGGAACCGCTTCATACTCGGTCTCTGCTCGGGCCGCTCATCGTCCACGCCTCAAACAAAGCATTAGTGTAGATAAAATAAGCGCAGGCGGGATTTAACATGCGATCGGTTTGCTACGGATTTTTATTTCAAATTATGACTCTACAGACTATTTCTTATGCAGCGCAGACCAACACCATCCTTGGCGCTGCAGCAGAAGCTCAACGCCACAGCCAACAGCCATCTACGTCTCACATTGCATCTCCAAAATGATCGTCCCCTGTGCTAAGCTGCATAATGCGCTCAATCTATTATGCGTAGCAGTTAGTCCTGCAAGGCACATTCAATAGCTTCCACGTGATGATGCACCGCCCTGCGCATTCAACATCCAACATGCATCTTTTATTGATCTAATTGGGAGTGCCTCGTGTCGCCAAGGTCCACCACTGGATACATGATTATGTTCCGGCTTTTAGATAGGGCGTCATGACTACTCAGTGGGGACTCACCACGCTAATCATTATACTAATTGCGGCACGCAGCAACAATGAAGCGTTTTCAAAGGGCGCGTATTTACAGGAATGACGCATATCAGTGGCCCCCCTACTCCCTAGCCGGTTTGTGTGCTATGGTAGATCTTGTTATTCGATAAGTGATTTGAGAAAAAGCTCTGTCTGCGGTTGGCTCGATGGCGTTACCTGCATACTATATAACACATCTATGAGAGTGTAGATATCTCAATTATACAGTCTTACTCAATCTGATACACACTGCTGGCAAGGCGATACCCGTTAGCTAACTCCATTTGACGGTGAATCAACGGACTTACCATTCTAAGCTACGCAAAACCATTAGCAATTCTTAGGGTGATTAAGCTTAAAGTAGCAAGAGGAATGCCGCTCCCGTCGGCGCAGAACCAAGCCCACTTCTACGCGAAACCAGAGTGATCGAAGGCTTAGGGATTGGCCGCTATCGAGGCACTGGTTAACCAACGGCGTCAGGGTAGTACGGTGGACATCGGCCCGCGTCCACACGTGGACGCATGCAGCCTTACTGCGTGATCCAGGGATCGTCGTGTAACTGAGGAACACACGTGTATCAGCTGCGGCGCAGACAAGGGGGACCACGCATACACCGGGGAAGATAGGGAGCCATGCATTGGGGGCGATATATTTGCCAAAAACATCCAATCTA
Source organism: Xylaria multiplex (assembly GCA_011057905.1). Lineage (NCBI taxonomy): Eukaryota > Fungi > Ascomycota > Sordariomycetes > Xylariales > Xylariaceae > Xylaria > Xylaria multiplex. Next base: position 84,690 of record WUBL01000070.1, read on the forward strand.
GGTGCCGATTCCAGATTGAAGGATTTCGGTGCTGTAATTATAGCCTGCTGTCCTAACAACACTAGACAGGCGTATTCTAGTTGGTGACTATACACACTAGTTGCTACCTGATATAGGTTAAGGTCCGCGACCAAAAACATGGAATCATAGAAACAGGAGAATACCTAGAGATACATAGAGATACACACCTAGGTTACTCGGGGGCCGATTAGCGAGATGGCCTGTTGTGTGCATGGTACCGGTCATTGGAGGAATTATTACTGTCGGATTTGATTATGGCGCAACTGAGTCCTTGACTGGCCAGTAAGCTTACATCTTGCGAAATAGTGAAACAAAGTTCAAAGAACGAAACATTGACTAGATCTCTCAGTTTAAGATGAACTGTTCATTTTCTATTATGATTTCAGGAGGCAATGTAGGTGCCAAGAGAATCATCAAGGCTTCTCAAAGTGTACCTCTAATCTGTCTACCCTTCTACATGCAGCTTCCCGTCAGAGTATTAATTCATCAAGAGTATGTTACCCGGTTACCGGGAGTTTAAAATTGCATGTTTTGGATTGTGCTGTTCTCACCTTGGTCGGACCAAAGATTAGGCATCAGATCAATTACATCGTCCTGATACTCCGTACGGAGAATTAGAAAAGCCCGAGGCATACATGTAAATTTATTTTATCCCGGCTCCGTTATTGCCATGTATGGACTATTCAGCATTTATATCAACAAGAATCTTCACATGATTGTCCTTGTCGGAAATAAGTCTCTTGATACCATCCTCGACAACGTTCTCAAATTTGATCTTTGCGGTGATCATGCCGCTTGGCTTAATAGCACCTCGAAGGATATCAGCTACCATATACACGGGTTTGTATGAGTTCTCTTACCTGTCCTTAGGTTCTCGATGACTGCTTCAAAATCCCTTTTCTGGTATCCTAGAACAGACTTATAAGTGCTCTCTTTCGCTGTCACCCAATTCGGGTTAAAGGGGATTTCCTTTTCCCAAATGGCCACATTAACCACGGTCCCCTTGGCCTTGACGGCAGTGCAGGCGCTCTTGATGCTATGCTATTATGAGACAATCTCAAATGACGCAGCCGGATTGCGTTAAGAACTTACCTAGAGGGAACACCAGCACAGTCGAACGTCACATCCGCGCCACTTCCGTTACTCAGGGTTAACACTACTTTTGTGACATCGTCATTTACAGGGTTGATGACTTGCGTCGCACCAAACTGCTTCGCGAAATTCTGGCGAGAAGCCGCGATTTCCGACACAATAATAGTTTTGACACCTTTCGCTTTCAAACACAGAATCAAGGCCAAGCCGATTGGACCACCTCCAATGACCAAGACAATGGAATCGGGGCCAATCTCAGGGGCAGCGGAGAGTGCATGCCAGGCTACAGAGAGCGGTTCGACAAGGGCTCCAGTTTCAAGCTCAAGGCCCTCGGGTAAAGGGAAAACATGTGTCGCATTCACGCAGACAGCCTCACTCAGTCCGCCGCCTCCCCCACTGAGCCCGACGAACCCGCCATTTTGACAGACATTTTCCGCGGCGCCTTCACAAGCTGCGCAATGCCCGCAGAAAATAGTGGGCTGGACGGCACATGCTTGACCGATCTCGAAGCCCGTGACTCCGGGACCGATCTCTTTTATGACGCCGGAAAACTCATGGCCGAGGGTGACTGGAATGGTCTCGCCAGTGACCGGGTGCTGGCCTGTAGGGCAGAAATGCGGCCCACCGAGATATTCGTGTAGATCTGTGCCACAGATCCCTACGAAAGCTGGGGCTATCTAGGGGGCTAATTAGGCAAGAAGTCTAGTCCCTGTTATCGGCATGTTGGCTCACCTTGATCTGGCCTGGGCCGACAGTTGGCTCGGAAACTTGCTCGATGCGGATATCTTCTTTGCCATAATATCTCACAGCCTTCATAGTGAGAAACGTGAGGGCCTGAGGTATCTAGAGACGTAGTTCGGCAAATGAGCGAGATAGCAATCTTCAAAAGGCGATATGAGTATGGTTCTATACTTCCGAGTTCCCACTAGTGCTTCATACAACTGTTGAAGATGTAGTATGGAAGCCTCCAGGACTAGGTAGAGGTTAGGGGGCCCGAGATTAGAGCCTACCCCCATCTATACATACTTGTGGACCTATGACTTAGTATAGATTTATGTCCCCGCAGCAGAGGCATACGATTCCATAATCACACCCCACACGAATGGCTACACCAAGCCCTTTTCTAATTGGTTTTTTGAAGCTATTACAGAATTTCATTGTTTCTAATTATACATATGAGTGCGAACTGGTTATTGTGATGGCCTCTTTACTGAGTCGATATAATATGTTACGATTGACATTGGACGAAGTTAGGAATTCTGTCAACCTTTCAATTAGTTAGTCGTCAACAGGTCGATAGTCAGCTGATCCCTCATCACACCAGAAGGGCGGTTCTCCCCGCAGATCATCAGCTGGAGAATGCGGGGTTAGCAATACCACGTTATGCAGCGTTGATGTCACATGTTAGCATGGTGTGTAGCGGACCCGACCACTAGGGTCATATTTCTGATCGGCTCCGCGCACCTAGGCTCGTGGCACGCGGAGAGACACTTCGGCTACGAGCAACGAAAACTAAGCGCCCAAGCAATACTGAATATCCAGTACGAAGGCGTCTGCTGACTCATTATGGTACTACGGCGGTTCCGGCCATTCCCGTCCGCCCTCCCCGACTCTCCGATTTACCACAGTCGTCCTCACTCCACCTCACCACCTCGCCGTATGAAAGACATCGGAACTCTATTTAATACGAGGGGTATAGAACGAAGGAGGACGTTTTAGGGAGAGGACGCGATGGATGGCAGCGAGATATGGAAACAGTTCTCATGGAGGTAGTTCTGTGCATACCTCACAGATAGACCCGATTGTCTGTAGATGCGCGGAACGAGGTGTTGACAAAAAGCTTCCTTTATAGAGAAACTTTCTCCTACACCTCGAAGCCAGCTTACTTTGATAACAGCAAAATTCAAACGCCAGTGCCCAACCGGAGAAAGCCTAAATTCAAAGCTGCACAGAGGACGGGTATTTTGAGGGAAATCAATCAAATTTTCTACGTGGAGTAGTAGACATAAGGCTTGCGATGCCATTGATGTCTTTCTACTCCCTCAGTCGTCCCTAGGGAACATTCATCACAAGAATTCGTGCGCACCCATCTGCATTACTCAATCGCTGCAACACTCCAATTGAACCGACCTATTATGTCGTAGACAGCAGCAACCAGGCAGAATTAGTATTCTATTATTTTCATATTGCCGGACTCTCAGATTCGGCTGGCTATGCGGGGTGTCTACAGCAGTCCATTCTCCCACGGATGTGACACCGGTAAAAAGCACAGATGAATTACTCCCATTTCAAGTAGCCCATCTCATTCGTCCAGACGGAAAAACCTTCACCAAGTTCCAAACGAAGCATGTCCTAAAACGTACGCGAGGCCCCTGGCGCATGCGGTGATGGCAATCGACGATTCCCTTGGAAACCTGACTGTTGTGCAAGTGAGGAGAAGTCCTCCGTTCAAACTTCACGCTTCGATCTTCCCATATTGATATACTAGAAGCCTTAAATATATAGGAAAAGATACTAGGTATGATGCATCTGTCACAAATCTTCTGGTCTGGATTTCTGCTGCTCGCGATACCCGCCCTGGCGGCTCTCAAGGTAGCAAACAATCTAGAGGTTCTCGAGTGGACGCCCGCACTTATCGCGAAAGAGGACTACTACAATGGGACCGTCTCCATCGTGAATGGGGGGATCCCAAGCCTATCGAGCGACACCAGCGTAGACCTAGGCGCCAATTCCGAAACACAGCTCCTTCGACAATACGCCTCGCACAAGAACCTCCGAACTGTCCTCACGACGGCGGAGGTCTACTACCGAATCGTCGCGAGCAAGAAGAAGGGCATCGAAAAACTCGAGGACCTCAAGGGCAAGCGGATCGGCGCGTTCCCGTCGACATCGTCCGAGTATTTCGTGCAGACGCTCCTCGCGACCGTCGGACTGACGCCGTCGGACTACACCGTCGTGGCCGGTGGTGCCTGCTTGAAGGAACCGTGTGGCTCTAACACGTTCCCCGCGATGCTCAAGCGTGGTGCTATCGATGCTATCGGCATGTGGGAGCCGAGCGTGCAGCTAGGCGCTGAGGCAATCGGTGCCGACGCGATCATCTTCGAGCAGACGCTGTACCGCGAGATCTACGGCCTCGCGACCACGGCCGAAAAACTAGCTGACCCCGCGAAGCGCAAGGAGATCGTAGGGTTCGTCGCCGCACTCGTCAAGGCCGAGGACGTCTTCCGGACTGACCCCGATAAAGTCGTGGCGAGGGCCGCCGCGGCCGTCAAAACCAACGCTACGCTGTTCAGGGAGGTATGGCCCGTCCACAGATGGACGGCGCGGAACCCGCTCGACATTGTCGATGTGATGCTCGAAGAGGACAAGTATGTCGCGCGCGCGGACCGCCGAACGCCTATGGCGAGGGATGTGCTTGAGACTCTTGTCGACAGGACTTTATTGGCAGATGCTTTGAAGCTCATAGAGAGTACTGAAAGGCGCGAATAAGGCATTATGGCGTATAGTTGGTTTCACAGGTGGCCGGTTCCTCAATTGCAGTATTAATCTTATTCTAAATCAAATTCGAACGCATTTATTTTTGAACCTCATAATAACTTGTGCTAGGTAGTGTAGCGCGAGGTTAGTGTAAAGCAGCAGTATCCTCCGAACTCATCACGGTAAACACTCAAATAGCCTTCGTTCCAGGTCCTGGGAATAAAAAGAACCACCAAGCACAAAAATGAATCGCCGTTATACCTAGATGGAATGCTGCCCTTGCCCCCCTCGAACCCGCCCTATACACCTCTTGGTGAGGCCGTCAGTCTAGGAGACCCATCATGGCTAGCACAGCTTCTGCCGTTCCCTCTTCGTTATTCAAATCGCCTGTAAAGCCTAGCCAACCATGACCGCATCTCCCGAATACAACGGAACTCTGCGCTTTAATGGGAATAGGATCGAGGGTCGCCGATTCACTCATGGCGCCCTTGGGCGAAGCGTACAAGGAGTCTGATGGCGGGACATTCTTGAGGAACAGGGCCTCGGAGCTGTAAGATGTCGCTAGGCGAGCCCGGGCAGTGGGTTCTAGCCCTACATGAGAACCCTGGAGAAACACCGTCGTTCTCTCGCACTGTCCGGCTCTCCACGGCACATCCAACAACTCGAAATAGATATGTAGATCAATTAGTCGAATAAAGGAGGCGAAAAGACCACCTAGGATGACAGTGCCTCCATCACGCTTGACGTAAGATATCACTTTACGGGAGAGCTCATAATACTGAAGATATACGATATCAGGATCGACGATCCAAATTGCACGAGGAAAGGGGAATCTCCTACGAGTAACTTAAAATTAGGAGATATCCACGGATAGATTGTGTTTATCAAAAGGGATAGAGGGTATTCCCGACGAAAATGGAGCCTTGCAAGCTTACTTACCAGAGGAGGACAAGGGGCCCTTCCCCGAAGCCATTAAAGTAGGCCTGATAAACATTGGCCTTCTCCCTCATCTTCGTGAGATCATTGTCAATAGGACCGTTACTGAAGATGAGGATGTCCGGTTTGGTGATGCCAGCCATGTTTTCTAGGCAAGTATTTAAGTAGGTAGGTGATGTGAACCTAACTAGACCGTTGAGTCTGAGAGAAATAATAAAATTAGCAAGATGGAAAAATACCAGTATCAGTATCAGTGAAGATTCTGCGTTTGAAGTAGTGATAGTGGTGGCGATATGGAAACCTGTGAAGGCTCAGGTGTTCAGCCAAGCGATAAGATGCCTCTAAGTAGCTATAGGGTTTGACATAACCAGCCGTAAGTGCTGCTAGTACAGTTTGACTATTCAATCAGGCATCCGCGAATGTAGTCGTTGCATATACACTCGGGTAAGTACCTACTTAGTTTAAGGTAGGTAGGTAGCTATGCTGTATTGTGTCATGACGTGTCAAGTGCAACCAGAACTTATTATCGTCACAAGGGGACGATTTCCCACGAGCTCTGTGGCCTTGAATGCGCTTCCTTATCGAGGAAAAGGTGGACACAACGAACAACTTAGTTTTTAATTGGGTAGTCATAACTAGCTCGTTTATAAATACAAAGGCGAAATGAGGGCATGGCGAGCCGCGAGCATGCTGTTTAGGTGCTTCTAGCAGGGTAGAGATAAATGTAAATATTCAGCTTGGGGTGATGCTTAAGTCTAATAAATTGGACAATATGATGTAGCAGAAGGCTTCATACTCGATATGCGCGGCTGTCCCCTTAGAAATGCCCTGACTTTTCGGAGCGGCTCTAATCCCTCGTCGGCGAGAAATAGGTGTTACGTCAATAGTTTCTTCTAATTAGTTTTCCCTAGAAAATCCTATTAGTTTCATAGAATTTATAGCCCCGCGATAATTCAGAACAACTTTATATCCGTTTCCGGCTCACTAGATCGCCATAATTTCATGTCCGACAACAGCGGGCGTCATTGGGGAAATGTGTTGCGCAGAGTGTCACATGCACTAGTCTCGATATACGAAATATTTGATACCCAAGAGAAGAACGGTCAAAGGAATCTCCAGACTTGCAAGAGTTATTGCACACTAGTGTAATTCGAAGTCATTCCAAGTCCAAAAGGGATATCAAAGCGAAGTATTTAACCTAGTAGTGTATCTCTCAGCCTGCAATTAGCTCCCGCGTCATGGTGCGGCGCATCTAGTGTATACTACCCCCTAGTTGCCGCATTAGCGGGATCTGCAGATCAGCATAGCCCCAAGGCACCGTTGCATCGGGTGCCTGGTGCTCTTCTGCTCGTCAAATCACATCATAAGACAAATCATAAGAGGGGATTACTCTCGTGTAAATTAAGTCGCGCGGACATAACGCGACATGATTACCTAGTAAGTAAGAGGTAGTTTAGTGGCGCCACGAACTCGGACCACACCACAAGTCCCAAAAGCCATGGACGGTTCGGGTTCTAGAGGGGCTCTATAGGGGCTCGTTCTCTCTACTCATGTGTGTTCATAAATAAATAAAAACAAAACAAATTAAAATGAGAAACACAATGATATAGCAGGCCACCGGTGTAAGCCTGAGTTGAGTCGAAACTCGTCGATAGATGGTACGTGTGTAGGTGTGATCTTATCTAGCACCTGTCGATTGCGAATAGTTGACGGTTGGTTAGTGAGTGCTTCGCCACCCAGTTAGAGTCTTGGCATCATTTCGCCACGGGGGTACTATTCTAGGAAACCCCATTATACTCCGTATTCCTTCAAAGCTACGGGGCCATTTCTTGGGTACTCAGAGCAAAAGAAAACACAATTTATGCGGATACCTGCATATGCAGAATATCTAGCGCATTAGCTGTAATCTTGTAACCGCTCACCATAGATTGAGGTGCAGGCCCCCACGGGAAGGGATGCCATTCACANGGGGGGGTGATGGGGCCGAGACTCCGGGATTTAGGGGCGTAAGTCATGAGATACGGATCTTCTGCTTCCTCTCATCGTCATGTTTGGATTCCCTGTTGTATGAAAATGAAATTTCTTAGGAACAGATCCCTAGCTAAGAGCGAAGGTGCCTCACTAGAGGTCCTGTCAGAACTGGTACGGCGCATATACTAAGTCCGCTTATGAACAACCAAACCTGTCTATTCATGCTAACGTCTTGGCTTACCTCGGTAAACAGTCTCATGAGAAGTCGTTCATAGGTATCAAGGAATCTGTTAGTCGTTCATTATCTACACGAGCGCTTCAATTAGGGCGCCGTGTATCATCCATCAGGCTATCGAACTCCCCCCTTTGTATCTATTGTCGCCAGCTTGATCTCGGAAGCGCCTCTCGGACGCTAGCTAACAGCACGTACAATCCTGATGGAATCCTCCTGGGGAGGCTGCAAGAAGACCCAGCTATCAAAAAATGTCCTCTTTGTCAGATCTTCTTCCAGGTTTGCAGAGAGACTTGTCTCGCAGCGCAGAAAACAGTGGATGACCATGAGACGCAGCTACAGTTGCGCGCTTTCTACTTATTGCCGCATCTTTCAGGCCAATGGCACCACGGGAAACATATTTCTATCGGGCATCAGAATTCTGACTTTTTCGTTGCTGCCGTCCCGAGCCAATTCTCGATGGCACCGGGTGGTTCGAACAGAGCCATGTTCGATGATATGGTTTCCAAGCGAGGTTTCTTGGTTTACCATGACAACAAGAACGTAGAAAATCGAATACTAAGAGCCCGTCTCGTGACTCCCTTTTTAAAACCAAACGTGGTGAAGAATTGGTTGCGCGTCTGTTTGTCGCAACATGACGGATGCCGTGTTATTCAGAAGCCCCGGACTGCGTTGAATCTGATCGATTGCCAGAACCTGCAAGTTTTAAGTACCAACGACATACACATCGGTTCCGAACTAGAGTACGTGGCCTTGAGTTACGTTTGGGGCAACAGCATCGATGTATCCAAGGTGGCCTTAGACGGTTCCCGGCTTCCCCAATCCCTGCCATCTGTTATAAGTGACGCAATTAAGGTGGTGTTGAAGCTCGGTTATCGCTACTTATGGGTCGACAAGTATTGCGTCGACAAGCACAACAAAAGCAAGACACACGAACAGCTGATGCACATGGACTCAATTTATAAGAATGCAGCGTTGACAATCGTCGCAGCTGCAGGCGCTGACGAGTCCTATGGACTTCCCGGCGTATCTAGGCCGCGGCCAACTCGACAGGTTTCATTCACAAGAGATGAGGATAATTATACACTGATGTCAACTTTGCCCCTACCTCACTCTTCGATCGCCAACTCTAAGTGGGCTACGAGGGGGTGGACCTACCAAGAAGCAATCCTAAGTCGACGCCGACTAGTCTTCACGGACGACCAACTGTATTTCGAGTGCAACTCGACTAGCTGCTCCGAGGGCTTTGACATGTCTTTTGACGGCACGGTTTTCGGACCGAGAACGAGTAATGACAGCTTCATCCGACCGTCTCTCTTTGCACTCCAGAAATTAGGGCCCCCCGGACCGAGTGGTAAAGCGGCGAGGTTAAGCAACTTTTTTACTTACATCCATTGCGCCGAACAGTATTCAAAGAGGACCTTGACCTTTGACCACGATTCGCTCATCGCATTTAGCGGGATTATCAGAGTACTAGAGTCCACGGCTACCTTTCCAGTCCGGCATATATGGGGAATTCCCTTCTTCCATCCGGATGATGACAACCTAACGGGCGACCAACTACAGAGCACATACCAGAGTTTCCAGCTGCCTCCGTTCTGGAAGACCTGCGTCTTAGACTATAACAACACACCGAGGACGCCATCGCCGGATGCGGATGGGGTGAACTATTTGGCATACTTGATGCTAGGGCTTTGCTGGAGACATTGCACCTCGACAAAACCTCCTCGCAGGCGAAATGCCTTGCCATCCTGGTCATGGACCGGCTGGGAAGGGTCCGTGGCCTGGCCAAGCCTGACCAAGGATTCAGATATCAGAAGCTCCACGTGGGCAGAGACGGCCATATCACTCGGGCCCAACAGCATCGAGTGCGTCCCTGAACTCTACCATAACAGTACCGACGCCCACCTCCTAGTTCAGAGCAACAAGTCCCTTCACATAAAGACCTCCGCTATATCGCCCAAGGCGTTTGTATTCGAGGAATCGTCCCGCAGCCTAGTGCTGTCTACTGGAGGCAGGGTGCTGCTTTATCCCAGCAAGAACGACATAGACACATGGAAGGTATTCAAGAGAATCCAGAGCCAGCGCTACGAAGTCATTCGACTAGCGACTGTTAATGAGGACACGTACTTGATGCTCATCAAGCGATACCGCAATGCCTATTACCGTATTGGTACACTGGCTGTCAAGGATATATACTTGAGCTATACCCTATTCACCTCCAACATCAAAACGTACAAGCTGAGATAATCTTTGAGAACGAGCCAAGTACCAGGAAACAGCAATCAATTATTCACACAATATAATCGACTCCCCCCTTTTCTGCGATATACACCAAGTCTCCCTGTCCGTCAATTGGCCCCCGCCTAACCGTTCCCGGCCGCATTTCTAGTTCCGGGGAAGTGTCGCTTCTGGTACTACCAATCTATCTCGCCCAAGAGCCAGTTGCGCCGGTCGCATCTCGGACTAGTCGAAATTCCCCTAGTGGCGTGTGTGAGAACTAGACCCAGTACGGTCGCTTAACAGCCCAAATACCCGGCTCCGCGTATTCATTGCCGAGATCAGACAAATCTCGAATCGGTATTGTTTTCATGACACATCAATCAAGTCTAGTAGCTACCCCCGCTAGCCTCCACGCTTCTCGAATGCTAGCTGGTAAAGGGTTGTTGTTGAGACCACAGGATGTTAACGGCTCATCATACAATAGCTAAAACAAGACCTATTCACAAATATAGACGATGCTGTTCGCGGGACCAAGTGCGATTGTATTATTGCCGAAAAAACCCAGGGCCACTCGTTGAGTAGCTCGAGAGCAGGCCGCAACAGCCAATCTAACCACATTGGTAGACGGGCGTCTCGGTGTGCCAATAAGCATACAAATTCTTGTTCCCCTTGCGATCGATCTTGCCCTGCCTCCGCCTCTCCTCCTTCTGCACCTTTTCCGCGTGTCTGTGCTGCGTCGCCAGTAGCGAGCGCTGCTCGGATCCGGACAAGTGCATCAGGCCGTTCCGGTCGCTCGCGCTCATATTCGCCAACTGTAGCGTCACCCTTGCCCTCTCTCTCTTCTCCCTCTTCGATATTACCCGCGTGTCAGGGACATGCGAGTCGGCCTCCCCTTTGCTGGACCCCGCCTCGCCGTCGGGTTCTGCCGCGGCGTATTCTAGTTGTGAAGCCGGGGTCCGAGCCCGCCGACGGAACTGCGTTGATGGCGACCCCGCTTGCGCCGATAACTGCCTCGATATGATTTTACCCGACGGCAAACGAATCGAGTCTTCATCGGCCAGCAGCGGCTTTCGAGCCGAGCCTACCGCGACGTCCTCTTGATTCCGCCGCTCGTCATCCTCGTCGACATCACTCTCTGCGTCGTCTTCGGGCTCTGAGAAGTCGTAAAACTCGGCGAACTCAGAGTCTGGCTCCGATATGTCGAATTTACAGTGCCCCTTGCCGGTCATGTGCTGCTGTACGGCCTGCACCGTAGCTCGCTCTGTCCCGCAGTGTATGCATTCTCTATATCCGAAAATGACGAGGTGTAGATATTTAAAGAGACTCTCGAGGTCGACGGCGAGATGTTGCTGATGCGGCACAAACAGGCCGTGTGACTTTTGCATATGTATGACACTGTCGGCGAAGCTTAGCGAGGAATTAGAGCAGAATAGGCATTGGCCGGGTGTGAATGGTGGCATGGCCGCATCCGGAGAATCGATTGACTCCATGATGGGTGTGACTGTAGGGTTGGTTTCCGGATTCGATGTTGATGATAAGTTCATTGATAGTAGCACAGTTGTTGTAGTTGTTGTAGTGGTTGTTACCTCTACCATACGGATGAGTGGATTGAAGTGGTGGTTGGTGTTCTAGGCTCGTTTAAGCTCGAGTCTAGCAACTATATTCAGGCGTTGATGTCGATGTCTTTATTGACTATTGAATGATTCAATTGAATTGAGTCCTATCTGTCTTATAGATGTTTTTATACACATGAGTATAAGTAGTTGGACCCAAGCTTAAAGCAGGCGATGCAAGCATTCCCCATCTCTTTTAGACATCTCCCAAACTAGCAGGGAACAACGGCTGTCAACGCCACTAGACTAAGCCCGTTAGGGCTAAGGGGTTAACGCTCCTGGGACGATTCCCCACTGCATCGCCACGAGAGCTTCATGTTTCTACCAATGAGGTTGCTTGTTGGTTCAATGATCAAGTATGATTCATAATGAATCCCTATAGGCTACTTCAAACCTGTCAGGGTTCTGCCTAGTCTGTAATGGCTTTATCAGAAGGCTTTATATGTGACATGGTCGATTCCGGAAATACTATGGTTGGTGTTCAGTAAAACGTGCCTTGTCAAGTATTTTCTGTGGGTCCAAAGTATCTCGCCTCACAGGCCGCAGCTCCACAATACCCGACTAGGCACGTCTTATACCCTACACACACCATGTAATAGCTGATAGCATCTACGGAGTACTAGGAGAGGCATATGTGCACCCTATCCGTCGTCAGATTATGCGCTATGGTAACTGCCCTAGGAACAAGGAGCTATTCAGCACCAGCCGAAAAGAGCACCAAGTGACTAGAATAGTGGCTAGTAATATGGCTGGAAACTGTGGGAAGCTATATTGCTACTACACATTACCTAACAAAACCCTCCTCTATATAAGGGAACTATGTACTTCAAACGCCTCACTAGAAGGAACAACCAGACAACCACACCGCTACACCGATACAGAGATCACCCCATTGGCTGCCCATAAACCCTATTGCACCTAGAAGTGTACAATCTGACATCCGTACCTTCTAGAGGAAGGAATGAGAATAACTAAGGTGGTATTCTCTTGTAACCATCATAAAAGGCGGCGTTCTCGTGGCTTGTAAAAGGTGACGTAGTGGGCACTCAGCCGTAGCTATAGTACCTACCTGTTATTGTGACAGCAAGGCTTCGACCTACTGTACACTGGTTTTGGTGGACCCATTGTAGTGGTAGGGATTGTTATATAAGTTTCCTTCTCGCTTGCTCGCTATTAAACATAATATAGATACCTTGGTTGCAAGTTATATGTGGTAAGGCTAGCAGCCATTACTGGTAGCAAGGCCTAGTGTACTTGTACTAAAGTTGTCATAGTGTACTGTAGGTAGGTTAGACCTGCATAACATGCGGCATGTGCCATCATGGCGGTGGGAAGTGCCTGGTGGTGGCAGGTGCCTGGTGGTGGCAGGTGGCGGGGGATATTGTATAGTAAGGAGGGTCAGACCGCTGGTCTGACCTCCTACATACTAATTCTACACTGACCACTTAAGAGATCCTTGTTGTTGCTATCACCATGCACGTACATGTAGGTACTATAGCAGAACAGCAACTATAGCACATACATATGTAGGTATATTCACCTACACTAGTATCTCGGGTCGCGGGGTGGTGTAAATACCGTATTATCTCACCAAACTCGTACCCGACGCCGTTAGAATATTAGCTTAGCAAATCATTTCGAAATATATATCCCTACTATATTTATATATAAAGTTACATACTATAAACATTAAGCTCTAGATATACTAAGATTTAATGATTCTAGCTAATACTATTTAAGCAAGAAAATGTCGTTAAGAAGAGTATAGCGTAACGGCGCCGGGTACGAGTTTGGTAAGATAATACGGTAGACGTAATGTTTAATAGCGAGCGAGCGAGAAGGAAACTTATATATTAGTCCGCTAATCTCCTATTGGTGCAGCAGCACCTCAGGGGTTCCTGCAAATAGTGGCTGTGTTGGTAGAATTCAAAGTTCGATTTTGTAAGAATCCTATTGGCCTTCATTTGTCATCGTGAATAGAGATTGACGCTGTATCTCAGCAAAGCTTCCCGTTGTCAACCACATAACTTTGGCTATCAACATTCTACACGTCCTTACTATCTATTACCACTGTTACACAATGGATTGGTTGATTTCTATAAAACTCGAAATGTCCATCCACTCCTGTTACAGCGCTTCTTCCCTCCAGCATGTGTGACCCGTCCACCTCATCCCGTTCTTATTTTGCTGCTTTAGATCACTGCGCGTGGTCTGCCCAACATCTACATGAAATCCAATTCCTTCCATACACCGAAGGTTGGGTGTCAGGCCAAAACATGTACGCTTCCGTTAGAAAGCTCGGTGAGTCCTTCAACCTTTAAATCAATCTACTATTACTAACGCACGGCAGCCATTTATGGAATTGTGGATCGTGCCCTTCTCGACCTACTGCTCGATGGCTATGACATTTGCCACAAATGTGCGAAATGTCGTTAATGTTGGTTTGGCTACGCTGTTCTTCAGACTCCCCCGCTCTAGTCAGGTAAATTTCGCAACGGCCAAAACTACGTTGTTAGCTGTATTACGGAGTGCCCGAAGTAAATGTAGTCCGTTTCTATGTCTACAATCGAGGGTGACACATAAAACCCTCCGTATCATTACCTTTTTTTATGGTTCTGCAAAACTCTTTACTAGCCGAAGCAAAGGCGCCGCCCAACATAGACCTGTATAGGCTAGCGAGCGCGCACTCTGACATCTCATCCAGTGAGTACACACCAGCATCGATAAATCGAAACATCTCGCATCGAATTAAGAATTATATTCTCCTTATCCATCAAGTGTACTAACACCCGGTCCTCTCCTAGGCTCAGCAGGTCAATCGTCCACGGAAATCCACCTAGGCATATATGAGACGATTGGAATCTCGATAGCAGTCGCCGGGGTTATAGCCACAGTCTCAGCTGCCATTTGGGGTCCTTGTTTCCCCAATTGGTGCGCCGGTCGAAGACAAATCCAGCCCGACGTCGAGTTGGGAGGAGACAGACCGGCCCTACGTGAACACGGAATTACTCGGCAACCCCCCAGAGCGCTATCTGATCAGCTCCAAACGGGCAATGACGACTTGCGAGCACCTTCGGCTACCGTATCCAGCGGCACAGATAGCGCGGGCGGGGAGACAGAGACAGGCTCGTCTCACGACCGTCTAAATATAAAGCAAGACAACACAGTGGATCAACCACTCGACAGTATTTACCCGCATATAGCTATACAGGACTCGCAAGATGTCCTCGGGGATCTTGAGAGTGACCCTATGACACAAGAGCCCACTATCTCCCCAGCTGGGCGCCTCAATAACAAACATCAAGATCGATTGTTCGACTCGGGTAGCCAGGTTAGCAAGATACACATAGCTACACATATCGAAACCGGAACCACCCAACATGATGCGCCGGGACCTAGTGTGGTTAGCAAACTTACTAAACCCGTCCTACAAGACCAACCCCATAACAAAGGGTTCATCACACAAGGAGATGTTACTCTCGTCGGTAATGAATGCGGTATGGTCGGCAATGATAAAGCATCTCCAACCAGGTCCGCGACATGCAGCACCACCACCACGCCAAACCCGCACTCAACCGAGGCGATTGTTTGCCCCTCTGCTACTAACCCTACTAAGCCGAGCATTATTCAGGAACATGGGGGCTCACACGGGATACAGGATCGTAAGGCTGGGGCTAAGTTGAATATTGCGCCTAGCTCTATGCAACTACAACAGTCGGAAAGTCTCTCTTTAAATGGTGAATGTAAATCCGAGAGCTCTGCGTCGGTATTAGAGGGAGGTGTGTCCGACCTACCGAATAGCGTGGCGTCCCTCGGGAATGAAGGCGAGCCTCGTGATGCGTCGCTGGATTGCCACGTCCGCCCGCCGGAGGTTCAGCAGAGCCCCGCCGTCATGGGCGTGACCGTTCCCCGGCCAATTTCCATAGCCAACGTCCCACCTGTTGCTCAATCGAAAGTTTACGAATAGGCCGAGGAGGATAATAATACTGATAAGGAAACGAGCGCTGATGAGAGCCGTCCGGTGGTCTAGTCGAGGCTCCAGCTTGTTGCCACCACTGTTCTTATGTGGTCCTTTGCCAGATGATACGGCGCGGGGGGAGGTAGGAAGAGAGATGACCGTAATGACCAAAGCTGATCTCAAACTATTATAGATACTAAGGCTTGTTGTTCTGGAGAAGGCGCTGCTAATATACTATACTCGTTGGTTTGTTCTATAATCAACTACGCCTACATGAATCAACGCCTTTATACGGGGTAGGGCAGCACGCCGCGCGTTCGCTACGAGGGACCCTTTCCCGTCGTCTCACTTTCACACTCCTATTCCCACAAAGAGGTAATTTTTCAGGGTTGTTCGGAGTTCTTTAACCCCACCTACCTCCAATTATCCTTTCCTCCTTTTTATTTTCAAGTGTTGAAGAGGTTAAGGTGGAAATTGTCAAAGGTATATGGGGTTAAGGAGTTACTGTTCTATGATGTACAGAATAGGGGGCATTAGTTACTAAATCATATATAGGTATATATGGAGGTTTTCCCAATATTTGAAATTAGTTAGTTAAAAAATATGGTACTGGACTGGAGGTTGATCAACCTCCATTGCAGATCTCCCATAGCACCAGAATGCTATCCTGAGGAAACGGCTGTGATTTGATGCAACCGCTTAAGGGGGACGTTGACAGCGATACGTGGTGTCACGCGGACTTCCCTTGGGGAAGTTCCGAGACACTTTATGTATATATATAGGCTGGCTGGTCCCAGATC
Organism: Xylaria multiplex; assembly: GCA_011057905.1. Lineage (NCBI taxonomy): Eukaryota > Fungi > Ascomycota > Sordariomycetes > Xylariales > Xylariaceae > Xylaria > Xylaria multiplex. The sequence goes on from WUBL01000070.1 coordinate 101,013, forward strand.
CCTCTGAGGGAAACTTCCTCCTCAAGAGTTCCTTTGACGCCATAGCCAATTATTAGATCATTAGGAATATGAAGCTATTCCCAAGCCCAGAACATCTGCCCTTGTGACACGTGGGGCACGGGACTAGCTGTGCCCGCCTGATTCTCATGACTTATAGGGTATGTCGATGAATAGCTACATAACTTAAAATGGCATTGATATACAAGCCTTGAGCCATTTTATAACCGATCGTTAAAGATCCATCAGCCATCCGTTGCGATATTCCACATCCCGCATCTCCCATACCTTCTGTCACAACTCCATGACATAAAACAAAGGAAGTTCTTGTATATAGTAAATAGATAGTTACGAGGTTTTCAGCACCCTCGTGCATCAACAAATGTCATATTATACCCCTATACTAGCGGTCCTAACACCTTCTCCCTTCTGCCACGCCTTTTCTTTTGAATGGAGGATATCAGTGCATATATTCATATTATCGTATTCAGTTACGCTAAACCCATGCAGTACGGTGCCCCGTTCCTCCATAGTCACAAGCCGCCAACTAAGGTCAGTCGTGCGGTTTCCCAAGCGCTTCTTCTGGTAATTGATGGCGGCAGCTCTCGGGGGGAAGTCTTAAGGGGAGGCATGGCTTGCTTCTTCCCTGGGGATAGTGGAGCGGGCTACGCAATGTGTTAATCTGGCGGGTAGTGGTGACCGTAGGGATACTACCGGACGTCACGGGAGTCTGCGACTTCACGACTAGGTCACCACCGGCCTCCGGGGCTTATGAGCTGCGGCAGAGGAGTCTTTCTCTTCTTCAGCCATTCCAAATAACCCTCCGTCAGTGCTGGCGAGTACTTGGATTTTCGGTGTTGGTTGAGGCTATGGTAAAGAGGGAGAAGAAACTGGGATACCGAGCCACTCGAGCTCGACGCTGGATAGATAACCGATGACGACACCCTCGGTAGAGGGGCGGCAATGACGACGCAATTGTAATACCCGGGAATGATTCGGAGTTGGGAACTGGGAAGCGGAACGGCTCTACGAGTTGTAGGGTAGGTCAAGGTGAATCTCCTTCGTTTTTGGATTTGTAGTATTCAATAGTGTGTCCTGTGATTTGAGATAATGATCGCTTTCCTTAGACGATGTAACTAGGGAGAGGCGTGGAAGCACGTCAGTTGAAGTTATCGCGAACAATAGGGGCCACCTTCGAGCCTAATAGGGAATGATGTTGCGATGCGGTTTTGCTGTTAGCTAACTTGCATTGCATATCACGTCTAAGGCCGGGGCGCAAGATCGGGACGGTAACATTACGTTATACGGGATATATATTCAACCCGGTGTTCGGATTCCCGCCGTCGCTTTTGAAAACCAACAACAACCTTAGGGCCTTTCCCCTCCGCCACCATAATTCCAAAACTATTGCGTTCTTAGCGTGATGATTGCCGGTCATGTGTATTGCGCGTCGACCAACAGCATGATCGTAAAACACCTATTCATTCTCTCTTGACTCTAGCTAATCACAAATCAAAGTTACAGGACTGAAGTCATGCGATTTATAATTATAACGGAGTTTGGGCGCAAGAGCCCGTCGAACGTCAATCTTCCTCCGCCGGCCACGCGCGGATATACGGCACGGACTCAACCTTAAGCTCTAGGATTCTAATCAAGAAAGCCCCCACCCTGTACCTCAAGGGGGCGGGGATGGGAGAAGAATTTGCAGGTGTGGAGGAGCGTTAGAATGGCTGTATCGGGTCATCCTTTGGCGGCTAGACGTGGACTTGATCTGACATGAGTGGGACGCCAAGTTGCCGCTATAGTTATGGAATCGGCCGACTGACGGTCTTACGTGCCCCGGAGCAGTCCAGGTAAGAGGTAGTTGAAAGGTGAGAACATATGAACACGGTTAGTATTACTTATTTTCATGTGTCGTAGTCTATCTGGTACACACTCGAATTGTTTTATTCCTTGCATATATACGTGAATGCGCGCTACTGGAATCATGTTCTTATGAGACTAGGCTCACCGAGTTCTCATCAAGTCACGCTGATTGATCGGTGGGAAACTTACGAAGAGGTTGCCAATATGCAAGCCCTCGACGGCAAGGTGTGGCGACAATGAAAGATGAACGACATGCATATCCTGTAGAATTAGACAATTAGTGAACCATCCTCTCTCGATCTCATGATCTAATACTTTGTGAATAAAGGCGATGATTGATTAAGATCTGTTAAAGCAAGTACCATGACAGTCCAGAGTCTACACTACTGATGGAGATAGCTGAGAACGGGGGTTATTTGCACAGTCTAGTGTATGACCCGCTAAAATGTTTCCTTTTTTCTCTCTCATCATCCTGTGTTGCCCAGAACAAGTGTGTAAGCGGCACAGAATAAACTTACGGTCATAGGATTACACTACCAACTGAAGTGAGGGGGAGTGAAGGTCTGATAACTGGGATGGCCAAGCATACTTAGTAGAGGCCAACTTTACTCCTATAACTAGGATAGCATCCCCCTCCGCGTACATTAGTGTAGTTCTGCTCGATTGATTTGAGTTTCTTTCAACAATCAGCTTATGGTCGTCATGCTCGTTGGTAATCAATGGAGAGTTGTTGGATAGGGATGTGACTTCAGAACTCATGGCTGGTTGTCGGGACCCCCGTCATCATCGGCTCGTATTCGTATTCCATTCCTAGGTAACGGCCTAGCTCTCTTCAGGGAACTTTGCGTAGATGGAGCTTACGTAGCGCAACAGCACGGCTGGGTCGATACCACATCGGGTGGAATAGAACCTTGGAAGAAAAGCCTTGGTCAAACTGGTTTCAAGGACGAACCAATTAAAATTAGAAAGGCTCGGTTTGTCCAGACTCGAGCAGCTTGATCGATATTTTGCACGTCATGATGGAATATAAGGGATATGGTATGTGTAGAGAGAGGCATGGTGGAGGTACTACTTAGGTACCTACCTAAGGTACTTGAGTACCTGACGTGAGGTGTAATCGGTGACTCTTGACTCTTATCTATATGCATGTAAATGCATGTATATGCAATTGAAGCGAAACGCTGCGTCAAGCGAGCAATACAAGTAGGTAACCCATGTAGCGAGGTGACACTAGGCGGAAAAAAAAACGTGGGTTGGCCCCACTGATTGGCTTGCCTGTGGCACGAAGTATGGCCAGGGGTACTTACATGCCCACCTAACCGGAGTAGGCACCCAGGTATCCAGGCATCTGACGTATCGGAAGGCTTTGCGCGCCGCACCAGTGCCTGCAACCACCACCGGCACCCAGCACCTGCACCGCCTCGGCCAGGCGGTGCAGACAGACCGCTGCTGCTGNTTTTTTTGTCGAGTGTACACGACTGCTACTTTACACTGTAGCTCCAATCCCGTCTGCCATCCCATCCCTCCGTTCATTGTTGCAATACAATGAGGCCGGCATCCCGCGTCCTCCAAGCCTGGTCGACGCATGCTGATAATGGATCAATGCTTGAAGGGCCTCTCAGTATCACTCTCAACTTCTTCATGGAGTTGTATATATCCTGGTAGACCGTATCTGCTCCCACTACTGCTACTCGTTATGATTATCACCGTGCCCGCAGCTCTGTGAGGTCAGTCGGCAGAAGCAGTCAACATTCATTTTATCTCTAAATAAATTATGCCCCCTCGGAGATCCCACAAGAAGTCGAGAGCCGGTATGCATCTGTCACTCCTTTTCAGTCTGCACTAACCGCTATCCGCTGCCGGTCGGACATCTTCTAACAGTGTTGCGCATGTATAGGCTGTCGACGATGCAAAGTCAGGAAGATCAAGTGTGACGAGGTTCATCCACGTTGCGGTAACTGTTCCAAACATGGCGTCTCGTGTGACTTCGAGCATCCCGGTGTTAGAGACACCCACACACCCAACATTGCCTCGACCAGCGATGCCACTCCTGCTCCCACCGAAACGCCGCGCCCGGCTTCATCTACGTCAGCCTCCGTCTCAGCGCATTCGCCCGCTACCCATGGCGATAGTCCAACAAATGCCAGCGATACCACGACACCCACCATCATTGGGAGCACACCTGTGCCCATCTACAAGACCCCCGAGCCTCTTCCACTCTCTTCAACGACGACTAAAAGAAATCGGATGCTCGAGTTGAAATTGCTTCATAATTTTACTACCATGACCGCCAAGACCCTCTCAGTCTCTTCACCCGTCCTCGAGAGGATATGGCGTGTCACGGTCCCCGAATTGGCTTTCTCGAGCGCTAGTTACCTCGCCGATACACTTCTAGCCGTTTCTGCTCTCCATCTACGATCGAGTGCTCCCCATGATCGGGAGCTTATACGCGCGAGCCATTCATATATGGCCTCTGCCTGTTCTGAGTACGGTGCATGCCTAAGCAAGGGAGTTACCGAGTCAAACGCGGAGGCGCTGTTCTTGACGGCTGCTTTGATCGCTTTTCAATCCACTGCCTCTCGAATATTCACGCGAGACGATATAAATGATCGGACGGGTGGCTATTCGCTGCCGCTCTCCTGGTTTCATTCCTTCCAGGGTGTAAAAGCTGTTGTGGCCGCGACTTGGCAATGGCTTCGCATTAGCACCATTGTCATCCCCATTATTGAATCACAGCCTGCCCTTAATCTTGATCTTTCCGGCCATCCCACCTTCTTCAGCGATCTTATGGTGGGAGTAGAGGATGAGGTCGCCAAATTCGAAAATGATACCGCTACACAACTGGAGACACGAATGGCATACCAACATGCCATAGCTGTTCTTGATTGGGCACATAAGATACCCTACACCGGCGCGCCCCTCGTATTCCTTGCCACTGTATCTCGCCGCTTTATTGAGTTGCTTGAGGCTCGCCGGCCACGCGCGCTTGCGATTCTTGCGAGTTACTTCGCCTTGCTCAAATGCCTAGACGATGTATGGTGGCTCAAAGGTGTCGCTCGACGTGAGATCATGGGTATTGTCTCTCTATTCGACCCTGATGACGAGGAATGGTGGCCGCGTTTGCAATGGCCGCTACGAATCGCGTTGCACGATAACGTCATCATTCCTCCTCAAGTTTGGGGCAGAGATTGGGCTGCCCAGACGACGAATACAAGCCAGGGCGGCGGATTCGTTAGTCATATCGAACTTCTCAGTGATATGTTTTCTACCATGCCACAGATGAACGGCGCCACACCCGATCTTGAGCCTGCTCATCAGTATATTGTGGAGCAAGAGGGCATGATGAGAGACATACTTCTCCCCGAAGGGCTAGAGATATTGCCGGTTGATTGATTACCTTACCACCTAACCAAATCTCCTCGTTTGAGTCGATACCAATGCTTAGGTCGACTTCGGATCCGGCATATCTCATTTCGCTTTGCATCAATATTGCGATAGCCAGATATCACTTCGACTCCATGAACCATGGTTCACAAATCTATGTGTTAAGCCATTGTGTTGTAGTGTGCAATAGATACGGCTGATGGATATGTCAACCTGCTCTTTTCGCTACGTTGCGGAGGCGGCACTCTAAATCTAATAGTACCTACCGGATTTGCCTCCTAGATGAGGACCGAGAGTAAGATATTGGTCCTTGGCGTTGATTGACACCATGAACGCGTAGTCAAGGCACACGGCCAGGGCGATTATACGAGACAGCACATCGAATAAGCGACGAAGCTTCTTGTAATTATGCTATCCAATTCTTATGAAGCCTTCGTGACGCTTGAAGCATAAGGGAAGACTTCGATTCCTGGACGGATGAGTTGTGATGAGCCTGCTGCCATATACGAGAGCTGCTCGTCCCTTGATTGTCAATGCTTCGCCATGTATTATCATGTCGTCTTAGGCCACTTGATAATCGCTTTAGGGACCTTTAATTCGACGGTTCCTCTAACAGGGGCCATTATCTCTATATCCCAGCGTGTGCATATTCTATATCATTAACGCATGAATTGCTCAACTCGAATAGCGCGAACTATCTGCAGACTTCGGGAGCATTTTGAGAGGTCGGGATATGTGAATAAGGACGTGGGGCCGTCTAACAGCTAGATGGCCACCCGCCAGTATAAATAGTATGAATCAACTATGCAACTTTGCAGGTTCCAGCAAACAGAACTTCCGTCTTCTCTTGCCAGTGTTAATCGTACTGTTTTCGAGTCCCTTGCTAATACGCTACCTCTTCCTACGCCCTTCGCAATATTATTCACTAAATCCTGCTTGATAACAGGGGAACTATATCCCTTTATACGTTGCCCCTCGTGGCTACAACTAGAGTGATCGGAGAAAAACTCAAGTGATTAACTTATCCGCCTTGTCGAAGAGGGCCAAGATGCTTGATAGTTGGTCCTGGGGTACTAATATCTAAGCTTTCAACCTGTGCGCTAGAAGGACATGAGTATTAGACAATTATCGAGACAAGACATTTGTGCGATGTCGCTTTAAGAGATAAATGTGACACTATCTTGAACCTCGCTTTGTTATCCCCACTGGCAACTACTCTTCAACACACGACTGCATACCACAAGGCCCATTACTACACTGGAAAAGGAAGGCTGTAAAAGCTCTAAGTGGGGGATTACTTCACGTTCTCTGGTTCGGTTGATCGTTCTGGAATGTTTCCCCGCATTCTGCCTATAACCCCGGATTCGCCCCCGTCTCCGCATCGGGACGATGCCGTGCGACCCCGGCTTAGACTAGCTCTGATTTACGCCGAGACGGTTGTTGGGTAACATAAACGGGGCACGTCAATGTGAAAGAATAATCATTAAATCTCTTCTCTCCTCTCGCGACTATTGGTCTCACGGATTACACTGGGAACTCTGCTTGAAACGTCGAATAATCAGATGGTATCGGGTGGATAATTTCATCTCCTGCTTAGAGGTCATGGGATTAATAGCATTATGGCTGAATGCCTACCTACACTTGGCTCTTTCTGTGGCTCATCCCAATAGGATTCGCATAGAATTTCACACTAGTCATTTGGACAGGCCGAATTACCACGGTAATGCTGGCGTGCTGAAATATGTGAACCCTCATATCGGCACATATGGGACGTCGCCAGATGACAATGGAGGCATGATCCCGTCCGTATCCGTGCCCTTCGGAATGACGCGGTGGACGGCGCAGACGCGAGAGAACTATATCTCCCAAGTACCGTATCACGACAACGATTCCTTCGTGCATGGCTTCCAAGCCACGCACCAGCCGGCGATATGGATGGGCGAACTTGGCCAGGCTGTGATCGCGCCGGGTTGGGCCGATAAAGTAAAACCGGCATTTGAGCAGCGCGGGCTAGCGTTCCGCAAGGAAGATGAGGTTAGCTCGCCTTACGTGTACGAGGTCCTGCTGGATGCTGACACAGAGGGGGAGCACGGTTGGGAACTTACGGAAGCCGCTGCTGGGGAGGGGCCTGTCCCGGGTGGCGCCGGTGGAGTCCCGGATGATGTTCGAAACGGAGTAAATGGCCGGATGCAGAAAAGGTCAACTGAAACGAAGCCTTACGCACGCTCAATCCGAGTTGCCATGAGCGCTTTGGCTCATACTAGTCACCTAAGGCTTGATTTTGAAGAGACGCGCCCGCGTATTGAGGATACTGCCGCCGAAAGTCCTTATGTTTTCATCCAAGCGACTCGTCAAAACTGGACCGGTCATATTGTAATCGACCCCGAGACGCGGGAAATCTCGGGCAGCAACCCGCAGCGACAGGACTACCGGCTAGGACCAGACAAACCGGTGACGTTCAGCGGGTACTTTGTGTCTCGATTCTCGGAACCGTTCACCTCATATGGGACGACTTCTGGGTGGAATAGTACCGAAGGGAATCGAAATGCGCGGGGAGAGAATCTAGGAGCTTATGTACGGTTCGACCCGAAAACTACCAGAGTTGAAGTCCGCACTGGGATTTCATTCGTCAGCGTCGAGCAAGCGAGGAAAAATCTATACATCGAGATCCCCGATGGCACGTCATTCGAGGACACCGTGGAGCAAGTTAAAGTGGCCTGGTTGGAGAAGCTTGGCCGGGTTACCATTGAAGGCGTCAACAAAACGGACGACGAGCACGATCAGCGGACTATATGGTACACAGGGCTTTTCCACGCGCTGCAGTATCCCAATGACTTCTCCGAGCCCACAGGGAGCCACCCCGGTTCTCCGCGGGTATTTTATAACGGATATACAGACAGCATCCACGAAAGCAACGAGTCGTACTACCAATCGTGGTCGCTCTGGGACACGTACCGCGCCGAGCACTCTCTCCTCACCCTATTCGCACCCGAGCGCGTAAACGGCATGATGAGGACGCTACTGAACATCTTCGACTGGAGCGGTAGGCTGCCGATGTGGGCGAACATGGTCGAGACGAACATCATGATCGCCACGAATGCCGACGTCGTCCTCTCCAATGCCATCTCGCGCGGCTTCCGCTCCTTCAACATCAGCAAGGCCTGGGACGCCGTGCGCAAAGACGCTTACGTGCCTCCCGAGAGAGACACGGAGCTCTTGTACTATGATCGGCAGCCCGATACCCCGTATGAAGCCCGGGCCGGCTTGACGAGCTATTTGCACCATGGGTGGGTGGATAATGATGGCTGGGCGGAATCGGCCTCCCGGACTCTGGATTACTCGTTTAACGACGCCGCGGTCAGTAATACCGCGTTAATGCCTCCTAGACCATGTTGTTGTTTAGGGTGTGAGCCTGGTTTTTACGGCTTCGTTGTCGAATAATTTCATGCCAAACTCAATGGTGCTGATATTTAATTTGTAGTGCGCCATAGTCGCTCGCGCGGCGGGAGACGATGAAGCAGCAGCGGACCTCGAAAAGCGAGCAAAGAACTACGCGAACCTGTGGAATCCCGAGACTGAATTCATGCAGGCGCGCAATGCCAACGGGACCTTTGCGAACGAGACATGGGGATGGACGGAAGGTGACAAGTGGGCCTATACATTCGACGTCCCCCACGACATCGACTCCCTAGCCAGGCTATTCAAGGACGGCCGCGACGGGATGAAGGCGAAGCTCGACGAGCACTTCGACGGCGGGCATAACATGCACAGCAACGAGCCGTCGCACCACATCCCGTACCTCTACTCGCTGATCGGCCACCCGGGCTCGGCCGCCGATCGCATCCGCCGCATCGCCTGGGACGACTACAACGCCACGAGCGCGGGTCTCGGCGGCAACGAGGACCTCGGGCAGATGAGCGCGTGGTACGTCTTCTCCGCCCTCGGCTTCTACCCCGTCAACCCCGCCGCAGACGAATACGTCGTCGGCACGCCGCTGTTCGAAAAGGTCGCGCTCCGGCTCCCGAGCGGCGCGGCAAGCGGTGGCGAAGGAGGAGGAGACGGCTTGGACAAGGAACTTGTGATAGCTGCCCCNGGGGCCCCGGCGAAGGCATATGTGAAGGGGCTGGCTGTTGACGGGAAAGCGAAAGAGAGGCCTGTTATCACTCATCGCGAGCTCGTTGGTGCTCGGCTTATCTCGTTTGAAATGAGTTCGACGCCGACGGATTGGGGCTCGAGGAGTGATGGTTGAATGCACATGGCTTGAAGACTATGTGTATTGGCTCTCGACATGATACTAAATAACATCTCCCTAAACTGGGCTGGGGATTCGTAGGTCGCGGGTACTAGCCTCTCTTTAGGTTCCTTCATTGCTCTATAGAATTCTATAAGAACTTGGACCCCTCGGTCTACGTTGTGTAGCCTAAACTAGCGTAACGGAAACTACCGTGTGCGATAATCGACTTTGGACACTACCTACAAACTAAAGACGGGCGGCAGTGAGAATAAAGGTCTTGAAATGCATTCCACCCTCTTCAAAAGCGTCGTAGAATCAATCGTCTGCGTATAAGGTAACCCGCGTTGTTAGTTTCAATTTATGGCCATAGGTTCGTGCGTATGCATAACAATGAAGACATAGCTGCAAAGGTGCATGTCGGCGACTCTAGTCGCCGATTGCCGATTTCTTCGTGTATATAGACCTAGAATTCCAGGGCCATTCCGAAGGAATCCGCCTTTAGTGTACATCCCTATAACCCAGCTTCGTCATCGTCACCATGTTCCATCCTCGCCATATACCCGCGCTGATTGCCGCATCGACAATGGCGTTTGGCGGCCTCTGGCCCTTTTCGATGCTCGGGGCGCTATGAGACTTTGGCTTCCTAGATCACGTCGCTAATGCCCCTGCCGCGGCACCCGTCATGATCGTCGGCAACGCCCGCACCACCGTCCTCGGCATCCTGATGCTCCTCTTCTATCCCCGCTGCCAGCTAGATGTTGTTGACGCTTCCATGGCCGCGACGGGCGTGTACGCCGGCTTGCTGGACAGCTATGTGGTGTAGAGAGAGGGTAGGCCTCACTAGTACTTTTTCGCATTATCAGCTCTGGTTTGATCTCTGTATGGGGGTTCCTTGGGTGGACTGCAGGCCACTAATTCCTAAATCCTAAGTCTGGCGATTGATGTTTACCTCTACTAGACTACTCTCCGCACTTCCACACCCACATCGCTTGAGACTACGCGGGTAAATAAGCAAACAGCGAGCCTGTTCAAAACAACTTGATCAATTCGAAAGTAGCTAGATAGATATATTATGTTGTCAACATAGTATAATCTTTATATCGCGTCCAGCGGTTTTCCTACTGCCAAAAGTCGTAATAAATGTAGCTATAACTAAACTGGACGTGGTAAAGTAATAGGTAGTGTCTCCATGCTGTTCATTTACTACAGCGGCCAGCAGGTGTCATGGGGTGGCACAGTGCACCTCATGACACCGTGTATCACGATGTATGTTACAACAACGCTTTTAAAGCGGAAAGTCTTCACGGTCCCTTCAAGTCAATTACTCCATTACTTCTACAACATCAATATCACCCCCATTGCCGTGCCCTACTCTATCTGCGGCTGCCTGCAGCCGTGTCGGGTGCCAGTGTTCCCTCGCGGAGCGTAACAAACATATATACTGAGACAACAAGACAGAAATCAACAACCAACCTGTGTATTACCATCGCTCTACTTAAACACCCTACGGCTCCTCGTTTTCTGGCTGGTAGCAGACATACACACTCGAATAAGTAAGCCCCTAATTTACGCAGATATAAACGCTTGAAATGCCAACTACTCACCATTGTCAACACTGTAGGAAAAACGGTCTTTGTACAGATCATAAGACCAGGTGCCCAATCCACCCCAAAGTATTTTACTACCTCCCCGGTGCCAATGGACAACCTAAAAAGTGTATCTTGTGCGATCGCGCTGGGTTTCCCGCCATCACTGAGGAGCCCAAGAAATCCAGGACATCCTGATGAGTCAATAGATGTACAGGGCATTCCTCAAGTCCAAGAAGCTAGCCTTCTGGCTACGGGAGGCTATAATTCGATCTTGCTGGTCAAGCTACGCGAGCCTTTGGAGGTGAGCTACCCCACCACGATGTTTGCTCATTGCAAACAACCCGGAGATCAAAATCAGTTAGCAGACACAACAAGTACCCTGATACACCAGTTCATCCTCCGGCTCCCGGGGGAAGATTCCCTGCTGCCGAATCAGATCACAAATGATGTCGCCTTTAAACGATTCGTCGCCGCGAAGCTTCCTCGCATCCCCGTGCCGAAAGTTTATCTCTACAGCGCGACTCATGAAGCTGATACGTCCTTCATTGTTGAAGAATACATCGACTGCCCGACTCTGAGTTCAACGTGGATGTCTCTCAGCATCTCCCAAAAAGAGAATGTGGCGCAAAGGCTCGCAACAATGACTGTTGATCTTGCAGAGGTTCGCTTCGACCAAATCGGCGGCTTGGACCCTACGGATTTCTCCTTAGCTCCTACTGTTGAGGGCTGCAAGCTATTCAAGGGCCGTGGCAAGTTTCATCACAAGGAGTGCTACCCCATTGGGCCGTACAAATCAACTAAGGAATATGTTCTAAATTCCTACGACCGGGAGATCTACTATTACTCTCACGCATCGGATGAGGACATTGACGCGGGCTTCTTCTCGGAGGTCACTGTCCCGGATTTTGTGAAGACCTTGGCGGAGAAACGAGCTGCTCTCACAGAAGTGAATATCATCGACGAGCCCTTTGTTCTGATCCATGGGGACTTCCACGGCAGGAATATCCTGGTAAAAGGGGACCAGATCGTGGCAGTCATCGATTGGGACTTCTCAGGTTCATACCCGTTGAGCGAGACCTTGACTAGTGGTGATATTGAGGTTGTGGAAGCCACTAGCGAGGAGCTCTGTGAAGAGAATGACGAGTGGGGACTAAGGATCAGACAGTTCATCCAACGTGAAGTGGTTCAGAGAGGCTGGGATCCAGTCCACATTGATTTATTGATGGGGGATGGTGATCGGGAGGTGGCGCGAGCTCGAGTGGAAATGATTCCCGAGTACAACTAATAACTTGGATTTCTACCAATCACCACTATCGCTTGATGTGCCAAGTCCAACCCTTCCCAATGGTGCCTCGTAACCCTGTTTCTTTTTATGAAGCTGTTGCGAACTACCAGTCCCAAAAGCTAACCAATTTATCAAAGAATTGCATAGACCGTCCTCTAGCCATCTCTAGCGGTATGCTAAGATGATGTGAACATAACAATGCAGCTTTCTCTAGATATTGTATGCTATCGCCATTCGAAAGACTATGGAAGAGCTCCGCCAGGTAGTGATGGGAGCGGGCGTCCGCTGCCGTGAAGTGCGGGTTGTCCGCGAGAACTTCGATTGCTTTCCGGACATGGTCACTACATGAGTGTTAGCAAGAGTCGCCCGGCCTTATCATAAGCTCACATACATAGCGCCGAGTGTGTTGCCCTCTTCGGCGAGTATTTTCCCATACCTATGATATGCAAGGGCTGTAGTGTAGTGGCTGCTGTAGTTGCGTCTACATATGTCTAGAGCTTTGAGATGATACTGCTTTGACTCGTATAATCTGTTCTGGCTCTTGAGAATATTTCCGAAAACTCCATAACGTCTAAACTCGGGTGAGATACGGGAGCTGGTCGTTACATGAGATAATGCTACTTACCTTGCTACAGCAATGTTATCTTTCCCATAGATTTCTTCACACAACTTGGTGGACTCATTTGCGTATTTCAAGGCTGCTGAGTAGTCTCCCTCGAGCCATAAACATCCTGCGAGAGTCATCCATTCATCTGCGACCTCCTCTTTGTAGATGCCTGGGTCAAGCGCTGACGCTAGCAGTGCCTGTCTCATATGGAACGCCTTCTGAACAAAGGCATAAGCTTCCCTATACCGGCCCATCTTAGCAAATGCATCCCCGACATTGTTCGTCATCGTGCATAGTTCATTTTGCGATGGTGAGTTCTTGGCTTCTATTCGCGACAAGCATTGAGCGTACAAGTCCTTCGCCTCGCTAAAGCGACACTGGGCTAAATTCATGGAGGCTTTAGTGCTAATTATATCTATTATCGTGTCCTCTAAGTGTTCGGTCTCGGCACGGGATAGTCTCTCGCTTGGTCTTGTCCGTACCACCATGAATTCGGCGTTAGTGAGAAAGAGTGACGATGCATCTAGAAAACACTTTTGGGTAAGGTACCTGATACTCACGTAAGTTAATCAGTAGTAAAATGAGATTGAAACCTAAAAGTAAATACAAGGCGTACAGGCTAGCTCGCTGATAGACAGAGCCTAATTTATAGAGTGATTCCTCTCTAGGCTCAATCTTCAAGTCATGTCGGAGAGATTCAAATCTTCTTATATGAGGAAGAAGTTTGCCAAATTGTTCCCAATTTGACCGGTTAGGAATAGCTGCATACAATAGATCTAGTACGAGATGGAATGTCCGCTCTCTTTCTTCGATGGTCATCGCTTGGATGATCATAGCTTGGGCGCCTCGGTGCATTGTTAAGCCTCTGCCTTGGGTGCCCCCGTTCACGTATCCATGTGAGAATAAGATCCTGAAAACGCCGATACACCTGCATCCGTTAGTTGCTTATCCTCATTGACGGCGTTTGACTGACTCATTTTCGGCTACGTGGTGTGCTTGCGATTGTTCGTAGTATGTTTTCGGTAGCCACACATTCACCGGGATCGAATCAGGATCAAACCATGATAGAATCTCTAACATATTGGTTTCGGGCTTGCAAAAACGAGGAAAACGTTCCCACCAAAGTGTTAGGAGTTCACCGTGGTGTTGATAATTGATCCCACGCGGAACCGAGAGACCATCGCGAGGTGGTGCTATACTCGAAGAGATCCGAGATAGATAATCGATAGACACATGATTATCTTCAAGAAATCTGGCGTATCGATCCAACATGTAAGGGAACCCGCCACAACCGCTGCTAATGATGCGAGCGTTTTTCTCAGCGTTGTGCTCGCTTTTGACGTTGTCTGGGAGAGAAGACAGAAACGCGGCAACACCTTCTTGAAGGTCAAAGGGCTCGATTATCGCGTATTGGGTTCCATGGTATTCCATGTCTGAGAGATTTCGGCTTGTGAAGATTATTCGTCCTGTCTTGCTAACGTACCAGTAGTCCTCTATGATATGTTTATCTTGCACATTGTCTAAGACGAGGAGCCAGGTTTGCGCTACACAAAACGAGTTAGTTCAGTAGCCGTTGTGTTGAGCAAGAGTGCTTAACTAGTTGTTGTAAGCCACTCGAAAACCTTCTGGCGAACCAGTTCTTTCGGCGCTAATGTGACATCGTCAAAAAGACGAAGCTCTTTGGCCATGCCTATAAAGTCTCGCTCGAGTTCCATCGGCGTGTCAGCAGAGACCCAGAAGACGCCGTCGAACTTTTTGAGATGCTTGTAGACAAAGCGGAGGGCTACATGGGACTTGCCGACACCGGGCATCCCAAAGAGGCCGAATATACGAAGCTGCTCATTAGTAGAACTAAGAAGTTCGCGAGACATCATTTCAAGTTCATTATCACGACCAAAGAATCGGGGGTTTTCTTCCCGACCAATTAATCCGTATGTGGCCTTTTGCACCGGTGGAGTGGTGGCCGAATGTTGTCCATTGTCCCGCGCCTCCGTTGAAAGGGCGCCGACGATCTCTTCTTGCTGTTCGGCGCTCTGATCCATGGCTCTCCGATGAATGGAAACGAAAGTTTCTAATATATCCACCGAGTATATCCGCGAATAATATATAGGATATTGAAAATTTCGAAGGCAAAATTTTTGTTGAGTGGATTGATTACATAAGGAGTAGACTATGAGAGTAGGTGGGAGAATCCTTTACTTATATACGCACGAGACAGTGAGACAGTGTCAGGAGACTGTTGTACATGATACATTGCCTTGGCCGATGCTTGTGGCAGGCTCGCAGGGGAAGGTTGGATGCAGCTAGCAAACACAAACATTAAAAAGGGATACGTGTCGCTCGCTGGTTCTCTTTCTATCCCTTTAATTATCCTGGTATAATTGCCAACTATTATACTTACTATGTACATGTGCTCATACTACTCTCGATAATGGACCAACTTCGAGCAAGGATGGTTGTTAGCTCTCATTAGCCTTTTCCAAACATACCATATTTGACCTATCAAAGTCTGCGTTTGTCACAAGGGCAGATGTTCTGGGCTTGGGAATAGCTTCATATTCCTCATGTTCTAATAATTGGCTATGGCGTCAAAGGAACTCTTGAGGAAGAAGTTTTCCTCAGAGGGGTCCGAGACCCAGGCAGCCTTTATATATACAGGTTACCCCGCTCGAGAGGTCACGTAATTCCGTGTGACACACAGCCTGACGCAATTGGTCATCCCTCACTGTATATCGCTTAACCACTAGGGAATTATGTGTTACCTTTATCAATATGCCACCGCAGAAAATTTCCTGGGCGGGCGCCGCCTAGGTAAAAATACTCTTGGTCCGATCGAATACACCTGGAGCATCGGAATTGGAGGTGGTACGTGTCTGAGGCGGAAGCTGGATACTTGTCAGTATTATGAGAGCCACTAGGGGCCATGGGGGATAGAGAGGATGCCGAAATCTGAGTTATTACGAAGAAGAACTAGGGTAAGCGTATCACCGCTAGGGTTCTTGGATTTTACTCACGTTCTATTGCAAATTTGATTATATCTGCTCCAATAAACAAGTTGAGATTCGAACACCTACCACCGTGTATGAGATGGTGGCAACTATGATATGATCAAAAATCGGAATGTAGATTGGGAAGCTGTAGGAATTAGTCGATGCCAGGATATTGAATGCAGCGAGGAGTGTCATAGGTACAGGTAGCACATATATCGACTTTCTTTTTGCCTAAGGCTAATGTGATTCGATATCACTAGACAAATCCTTTCGATACACCAGGTGTAAGAGTCGATGTGTTTAACTAAATGTGATAGTCGGTATTAGCTTCTCTTCGTCATTCAAGGATTTGCAAGAGAAAGGAGAGACATATATGTGTAGTTCTAAGGGCAAGATTCGTGTTGTCGTCGGAGCGCGTAGGGATAAGATATATCAATCTGGGGAGGAGAGGAAGAATGAGAACAGGCCGAGAAAGATATGTATGAGGACTCGAGAGCTTGGCGGTGCCGAGCCAGATTCGTATGAAGAGGATAGAAACAGCTAGACGGGGGAAGCTTCTGTTTTGATATAGCGACCGGAGGTTAGTCGAAGTGGTCGCGTGATGGCTGAATATGTTTAGGACGAGGTATGTCGCTCTTGCAATTGTTCTGCTCTTCTGCTGACCTTCTAGATAGAAGTTTTGAGATGAGAAAGGTAACCCTATTGATTCAACCCTACTTTAGCTTCCATTAAGGAATTTAATTTGTAAGGAAACGGGAGACTCACCTGCAGTAACCATCGAAGTCCCTGAGCTGGAAATCCTTGCTCGAGACTCTTGTACATGGCTTGATGAAGTTTAGTGCCCTGTTACATGAAGAGAGATCAAGAAATGAAAAAAAAAAAAAGCAAAACCAGCAAGAATCATATTGTTTGATGAATTTAAATAGAGAACGAAGGATANGTTCTTAGGGAGACGGCGGTCGTACGTCAGAGCTGGAGGGACCATATGCAAGAATAGAGATTGCAAAATTCCTGGGAAGCATGTTAAGAGTGATCAATAATTCAAGAGATAAATCCGAGGGCAACTGGAAAGTCCCTGTTTTCTTAAGGAGAAAAGTATTACCTACTGTAGGAAGAGTAGAAGGTTAGCAACAGCAAACTAAGTCGGAAATATAGGATAACTTCTTTGTCCTAGAACACATAATAGCCGTAATAGTCTTAATAGATCGTGACCCTTGTTGATGGTAGGTGTATAACTTAGTTGGTCACTAACAAAGCTGAGGCGGTTTCGGTGAGAATAGTAGTTGTAGCTACCAAATCATCTCAACCTCCAGATTCAAAGCCCCTGATTCCAAGTGTGAACTCAAGGAGAGGGCTCACTAATTGATATTATTATCCGAAATGACTCTCCGTTGATCCAAGCCCCATATAACTATTTCTAAAAGTCCTGAGCCCATCTAGCCCCACGAGGAAGGCGCATGTTCTGAGAATATCTAAACTATGCGTTTAAACATCGCGCACATTTAACAATTGAGCGCGCGCCTAAACAACGTTCGCGATTAAACAGCGTGCAGCCTCAGCCCCCAAGTCTGACTTAGAAATTCACTGATATACACAACAAAGTACTCCCAATTCACTTAATCCATTCAATAAAATTGAAAGAGCTAACAGAACTAGGTACAAGGTACTTCTCAAGACACCACAGATGTAGTCTAGATACCTCTTCCAAATCTGTTACTTACCCTCTCCCATTAACAGCCATGAGGCATATTAGGGGCTATCATGTTCTGAATAAATCTCCACTTGAACCTATTCCTTGGCTATATATTTGGCCTGTGTCTATTACATACATGCCTAGATCATGTAATCGTAGGATCTCTTGAGTTAATGATGTAGATAGAAGCCCTGTGTTAAGGAATAGGCTGACAAAAGTACCATGTTAATAAGTTGAGGATTTGGATACCTCCAATCACTTATATATAGGTTACTAGGAGCCATCATATACCAGCCTTGAGGTAAGCTACGAGATGGTCTGGGGGCTCGGAAAGTATATTCTATGGTTACTCACGAGAGTACGATGGCATAGGAAAGCGCCATAATCGCTAAAGCCGTAGCAAGGGGTTGTAGTATTTGATACACAATAGAACCCGAGCATTCCTCTTATGAATTTAATGAAGTCTTGCCGCCTATTCCCCGGGTCAAATAGATTAATCCAACGCTCGCGTATCAGGTACCATTCATTCACCAAACCAGATAAGTCCCTCTGGCAACTGCACCTTTTCAGAGCTGTTGGCTTTTTCTCTTCCAAACTCCCCCCGCCACGCTATTTTGATCATTCTCTTTTCCCCAAAACACCACTCAATCCCCATCTACCACGCTCAACCTAGGCTATCGTCTACACAATAGTCGAGCGTTCTTCTCTCACAGGACATCTTTCCTTTTGTCCACTCTGGTTATCGTCTTCTAGGACATAGCATTTGCAAGGTAAGGCTACGCTCTTCCCAGTTCACATCACCGGCCGACCATAACACTCAGGTTTGAAATCCCTTCCTAGAGGCTGACTTCTCAGATAAATAGACATCGCCAAGAACGGCCGTAGGGTACCGCTTCTCGTCTTTTTGCCGAACTTTAAGATTCTAAGTCTTATGTAGGTTGGCTCCCCAATTAGGCATTGAACCATTCTCCCCTGTCATCTCGTTGTTGTGTCAGCTTCTAAACTACCTCTTGTACAATATCTTTACTACTCTATACCCGTTGATGGAGTATACACTAACCGACTCGCTAGACATTCCAAGCCATGTCGTCCGACAATAACGCTACTCAAGGCCTGGCGGTTACTAATCGTAACGATTTCGCCACGGCAATCATCCAGGATGCTATGGCCAATCCTGACGGAGAGAACTCCCAACAGCGCCAAATCGGGGACGCATCTAAGGTTGTGACTGATATTCCCATGTGGTCGCAGCTCACGCCCTTCATCACCGCTCTTCATCCTGTCGAGCTGGAAAAGCTCAAGGTGAAGTCGAACATCCAGGTTCGACTCACCTGCGACATCTGCTGCATTAAGCACCTTCGACTACCGGGCTGGAACGACCGGCTTGAGCCCACTAACACGGCGGACAACTCCGAGAATATTTGCGTGCTGCCGTGCGGACACTTCTTTGGTGATGAATGCATCAGAAACTGGGTAGGCCAGCGACATGACGACATCGATGGCGCTACCTGCCCGAAGTGCCGCTTTCAGCTCACCCACAAGGAGTGTGGACATGAGATTACTCCCGCCATAGTCCCCAGTCTCTGCCCGTTTGATCCACGAGACGTCGCCAGCTATGTCCCAGGCACTTCCGTCCATAAGCTCCAGCTTGGCCAGAACATCAGTATTATCGATGACTCATACCAGGGTCCGTTGGTGCCCCGCGGTGAGAACTACTTCAACGACGTACACAAGTGCTATCTATGCGTGCTCGAATCCGACGACGAGTTCGGCTTCCACAACATCCGCGGAGGTCGTAGACCCTTGGGCCTACGTCGGTTCAACACCAGTGACTTTAGATTTTAGATGCTGGTGGCAGGGAAGTAGGGGTAGGGTCGAGATTGAGGGCCATGTAATTGGGCCTTGAACACTATAGCACACATCAAGATTGCGTGCTACGTTGTTCCGAGTCGGACACACGTATTATGGGAATTGAAACAAGTCGGAGGCTAAATGTTATGGCGGTCAGGGCAGGGATAACCCATAATTTGCTTCAATTCTTCTCTGGCAGATAGAGCCAGTCTCGCACCCGTTTCAGTTGGTTCTGGTCACTATGGGGCATAAGGAAAGATATTCTCCTTCGAGTCATCAGTACACCCCCACAGTCTACATGTAATTCTATCTCGTCTTCGAGATACGAATCCCTGATCCTCATTTCATCGCTCGGTAGTGCAGAATTAAAACCCATTTGTTCTAATTGCTCGTTCGTGATGCCCGGTGGAAGCTCAATCCCATGCTCTCTCTCTATAACACGCCTCCCAATCGCATACATGATAATGGAGTCCCATAAACTTTCCCTGGCACAGCCCACAACTCGGAGTAAATTCCACGCTTCTAACCTAAGTTCCAAGTATCGGCACTTGAGGACCACGAAATGCAGTAAGGGTGCTATTCCCATCTCGAACTTGAAGAAATTGGGACTTTGAGTCACTGCAAGACTTCCTAAGGTAGCGTATTCCCGTGCAACCTCCACTACGCGCTCAAACTGAGCGCGAAATATCATTGCGTCGCAAAACATCTCATCCTGATTTGCAATTTGGAGCCAGATGTTACAGACATACCACCGTATCTCCATAATGCGTAAAAATCGGTCATTTTCTATGTTAGATTCAAGACTCTCCTTAAAGACCACGAACTCGGCATGCCATATGTCCAACTCTCGCAGCAATTCGTATTGTGTCAGGATCAGCGGGCTCGGTATGTCCGCTTTATCTTGGCTCAACCGGAATGGATCAAAGGCGCGGAGTAACCTAACACATCTCGACATAAGGCAATCTAGAGTCTCTACCGCCTGGGAAAGACTAAGAATGGCGTGGTCAGGATATTTGGGGCGTCGAAGAGGCGGCAATTCCCAGGTCGCAGAACCAAAGAAGTGAGGAAATATGCTTAGATGATTGATAAGGGCTACTATATCTGGCGAGGGATTCGACATGGAGGTTAGGATTCGCGTACCGCTACGATACTCAGAGTCAGCTCTGCCCCCTTCAAGTGTCACTCGCGATAGCTTCATATAACGAACCCCATTTACGCATACAAGGGTATGTGATATAATATGAATTTTCTAAGGGGAAGGGGTAATCACTCTAAGAGTAGCTTACTGGGACGCATGCGCGATAGTTTCATGAACCTTTCCGCGTAAGAAACCAATACAAGTAAACAATATCGATATTAAGACCCCCATGTCTGCGTCGAGGTGTCTGGATGTGGCGACATGCCTCATGGCCTTGTTATAATAGCTAACACCTACATCCTGTTCATTCGAAAGGGTATTGTAGTAGAAGGGATTAAACCGTTCATACAATGAGCTGATAGCGAGAACCGCATACCTAGTAGCGGGCTCCTGGATCGCCGACTGACAAACAGGACGCGCCCAGAAGGAGTTACCCAGTGGGCTCGTCAGCGCCGGCGCTATTATGCAACGGAAGAAATCGAGACCTCGTAGCTCGTTAGATGTCGAGCTTGGAAGAATCGAAGGTCGTAGGAGCAAGCTCTCCCAGGAGATTGACCCAATCGGAGGCGTGCGATAGCCGGCGCAAACTCGGCGGCTAGCCTTGCATCGTAAGCAGTTTGGTCGAGATTCGTCGCATTTCACCTTTCTAGCCCTTGATTTTGATTGTGAGTATCGAGTTGAGGATGTAGTGACAGGACAGAAGTGACTAACTTGCAGGTTACGCAACCCGTGCGAGCCTTCTCAAACCCTTTGCGCGGCATTTAATTTATTCGTAGATCTTAGCCACAACTTCGTGAGCCTCATAAGAAAAACATATTTGTGATAAGATGTACGCGAAAGGTGTAGAATACTGCTTAAACTAGATATGAGGTCCGACTTGCACACTTAGCTCAGCCCCTTTAGATACTTAGGTACCTGATTACTGCCTAGCTGACCCCTGAGGCGGATGCCGTGGGGCATTTGCGAGCGGGAGTGCCTCGCTATACCTAAAAAGGTACAATGTGATTCTAAAAATACATACCGAAACAGCTACCCCAGCCCTACACTCAGAGTCTCGTCACGCTCATCGTACATCTTCCTTCCCATCGCCTTTACTATCGTCGTAGACCCGTAGTAGATAGATGTAAATAATTTCTTTGTTATTTTAANTTTTTTTTTGTCTTTTTTTTCTTTCCCCCTTGAGGTATCACTAAGCTATTCTATACTTCTTTATCCCGGCTTTTCCGATGTGCCTTGATACCTAAATGCCCCGGGTCTCAACCCGATACAAGGGGTCGAGAAAATAAAGGCATCTTGCCAGCCTGAGGTTTCTCAATGTATGATAGGGCAGGGGCATTTAAGCATTAATTACGTCACGATCCAAACAGTCAAGCCCTGGGTAATCGTGGGGTATGATGAAGCTATGACGACTGTGGCCTTCGCCGCATGGAACCTAATATAAGCCACCAAGACCCAAGAAACGGATAGCTTGGTCGATTGAAGAGACTCAATGTGTCGGCCAAGCCCCAATGAGGCCGAAATCGCCACGAAGACGCTATTAATGAGCGCAAAGAGCTACCATTATGAAATAGCGATTGTTAGTCTCCGGTATATTCGTAGCTATAATGTGTGGAGAGGCGACTCTCAAGCCGAAACTCACACGTGCGACTATGATAATGAAATCATCCGGAGTTTTCTACGCGAGACGGCGAGTAGAACATAGAACCGAGAAACTACCACGCCCGCCGACACAGCTGCGAACACCCAAGCGATAGAGACCACTGTGGCGCCAAGTTCTTGTTTATATATGTCGGGACACTTTAAGGAATAAAGTAGTAATATCACTAGAATGAGTCTAGCCGCCCGGCCGGCATATCTGGAACATTTAGGGTACTCAAGTAAGAGGACTTTGAGTTCTAATCCTATACAACTGTTCTAATACTAATATGGTGGTTTGCTGCGAGAGTAGAGGGGGGGCTTCCTATCTACCCATGTTGATTGGCCTTCGTTAATGACATTTACGCATCGAGTATTGGACCAATACGTAGTCGTCATGCGACACAACCTATCACTAAAATGTGGCATCCTATTTTTGGTTAAGCAATCATCCCGATAATGTTCCATGTCGGCCATCCATATTGGGAAACAGCGCCTATGGCGTGGTATGTAGGTAGTGATTAGGAGGGTATATCATGTCTTAAAGCAAGTTTCTAGGCACACCACCTTCGGAGCCCGGGCTACCGCGCCTCCGCGGCTTACGGCGTACCTGTACGCATCCGCAAACAGTAGGGAGTAGTTTTGAGTTATTTCTCGGCGAGTTTATTCATGTGATTGAGGCATATTTTCTTAGTCAATTAGGCATAACTCTTGTACTGGCAGAAAGTTTTATAAGTTGTTACATACTCAACCGATCCGGACTGCAGCCAAAAATGCCCTGTCACTACTGAAATTCTTCCCCCTGAATTCTGTATTAATTAAGCATTAGTTCGCGGCACTCACAATGGCTACGCAGCAAGATATAGCAATCAACATAATTGAACAGCTCGATAATCTTAAAACAAAAATATCATCGCATGA
Organism: Xylaria multiplex; assembly: GCA_011057905.1. Taxonomy (NCBI): domain Eukaryota; kingdom Fungi; phylum Ascomycota; class Sordariomycetes; order Xylariales; family Xylariaceae; genus Xylaria; species Xylaria multiplex. The sequence goes on from WUBL01000070.1 coordinate 124,203, forward strand.
TTCCCTTGCGAAGAAAGATGCCGTGAATCTAGCGCGCCAACTAGTGTCTGCCCTAGAGCAACCGGAAAATATAGCGGTGGAATTGGCTTTTTCGGTACCTACACCCGCATGCATATAGTTTAATGCTCTCTTTGATGACATTCATAGCCTTTCGTCGCCATTGCTGCCAGAGTTGCCGTTCAGCTTGATCTTTTCAAACATATAGCCAACCACCACAGACCTGTTTCCTCGGCTGAGCTCGCATCCTTCTCCNGGGGGGGAAGAGTTATTGATCGGTAAGTTATCATGTTACCGGAGCGCTAAATGAGTAACCTAAAAGGTATTAATATGGAGACAGTTCGCATTCTCAGACCTATGGCAACGACAGGATTTGTCAAGGAGATTGGTGAAAGAAAATGGGTAGCCACACCTCTTACCTTCGTTATGGCCAGAGAGGGAATAGCCTCTGGGCATCGGATGGTGTTAGTACTACACTCCTAGGCTCAGCACCATTTTCAATGATCCTGACTTGGCTTGCAATTCGTTTAGGGGTGAAATGATGGTCGGGGCAGCATCTCAAGCACCAAGATACTTCAGAGAAGCCGGGTATCACTGCCCGACTGATCCTCACGATGGGCTCATGCAATATGCATTTAGAACTAAGTTGATGACCTTCGAACTCCTCAAGACGATGCCCGGCATGTTCAAAGACTTTCACATGTTCATGGGGAACACCATGGGCGCTCGGCACTATTGGATCGATTGGTTCCCGGTTCAAGACAGACTGCTGAATGGAGCGACTGGCGAATCTACACTCCTAGTGGACGTCGGCGGAGGGAAAGGGCATGATATTATCGCCTTCCAGGAAAAGTATCCGCATCAAGGACGCTTAGTTTTACAGGACCTTACTCCAGTCACCGACAACATCAAAGGGTTTGATCCAGCGATCGAGGTAATGGGATATGATTTCTTCACTGAGCAACCCTTAGAAGGTGCACGTGTGTATTTTTATCACCACGTACTACACGATTGGTCTGAGCCAATGTGTTTGGACATACTGAAGAGAGTCAAGAAGGCTATGAGACCCGGTTATTCCAAACTACTTATTCATGAAATGATCATCCCTGAAGAGGGAGCTTCTGCATTTCATGCTGTTCTCGACATGGCGATAATGGCTTTCAACGCAGGAATGGAGAGAACGGAAAGACAGTGGGGGGAGCTGATGGAAAAGGCTGGCCTCAAGGTCGTCAAATTCTGGATGCCACCAGAGGATGATGGAGATGGCATTATCGAGGTTATTCTAGAGGAGTGATAATAGGAAAGACTTCCAGATTATTTGTCTCACACTAGGCTAGTAGCTATCAACATCAGAAGTACCTAGCAGTAACCAAATCTCTAATGTTGCTGCAAAAGCGGAATAAAATTTTGTGTTACCCAGCCTACATATGCCGTGTACATTGTTACTGACCTAGGTGAGTTTCTGTAAGTGTATTCAGCCCTTTCTTCAGTTGTAAGGCATAATTACACGAGAGTATACGGAAGGAATAGCTGAGACCTTCAACACCATGAAAGTTATTCGTTATTTGGGTTAGTCTCCCAATCCGACACAATCCATTGCTGTGATTATTCAGTATTTGCGCAAAATTAAAATAGACGGATATTAGCTGAGCGATGATGTCGGGCATCTGATTAGTTATCTCCTTGTTCTGGCTGTGGTCGACGATAACAATTGATTGCCAGCCACTAAACAGTGTTAGAGACGCAACATAGGACATATATATGGGGAAACTACACACAGTATATCATATCGTCATCCCCTTTCTAAGCGTAGCACTGCTGTTTGTATCAATCGGGGGGTTTTCATTGCTCCTCCTGTCTGCAGTCTCTATGTTGAACCCATACATCAACAGCCAACGATGGGAGTGGCACAATTGTCCTGTGAAAAGTATAAGGGCTCAAGGAGTCACTGTCATCTACGAATAAGGGCAATGGTCACCAAATCATGTATATATAGAGGTCTTCCCACCTGCCTAAAGTCAGTCAATCAAGTCAATCTAATGTAACTGAACCACTCATATACCTACTACTTCAACATGCCCAACACCCTCGCCCATTCAATCGACTTGAAGTTTACGTACAATCACACCTTAGCTCAAGTCCTCGGGTGGAGAATGCGTCAGAAGTTACTTGGAATTCCAGGGTGCCTCGTTTGTGGTGTCGGCACTGTTGAAGTAATGGGTATATGAGTGGTTCAGTTCAGTTGATTGACTTGGTAACTAACTGATGAGTAGGTGGGAAGACCTCTTATATACACCATTTGCCCCTATTCGTAGACTAACATGACAGTGACTCCTTGACCCCTTATACTTTCGACAGGCACTTCTTCCCAAAGTTACGTCACTTCACTTTGACTGAAGATATAACTTCGTAGTTGAACAAGGATCGGTCAGATACCCCCCCCTGGAAGCCCAAACGTTTACACATTATCAGTCGTACACCAGTTGCATTGCCTCGTACGTAAGCACTTGGGTCCGACTTTTTTCATCCCCGAGATCACGTCTAGTCACATATGCGTTATTGCTTTGATTACCTGCGATAAAGCCTCCTCTGCGCCGCCGATGTCACATTAGAATCAGTCGATCCTGTTCCAGGACGTGTCACAGGGTGGAGTAACCCCCGAGCCTGTCTTAACTATAGCGAATTGGCTAGTTCGGCCGAACGACATCGAGTGAACAACATGCGGGGTTTTTATTAGAGTACCGCCGATCTGTGGATTCAGTAAGACTAAGACATGGCCGAAGATATTGTGTCAAATTGAGTCTACCCAGAGCCTGCATATAACAGCACCTACGATATGTCTCGGAGAGCAGGTTATCCGAGGATATTTTTATGCATGGGACTTTCTAGTGCGCATGATACGGTAGGCTGAGAGGTTGAGGATGAGTTGGGGAAGGTACAACTACCGGTAAGGCTTTTTGTTAGCACCTTTATAGGGAATATAGCTGGAAAAGTAGGAAGTACAAAACGAAAATAAATAGTACTCTGTCCACACCCCCTTACCCCTTGAAATACCGCGACACGGTCAAGCCTTCTAAAGATGTCGGCGGTGTGTGGAGACCTCTTGAATGGGTCCAAACATTTCCTATCACCGAGAAAGACGTAGTTGCAATCGGCAAAGATCCAGAAATAGCTGCCAAGTTTCTGCACGACTACTGTTTCGGCGACAACGCGTACGTTGCGCAGCTAGACATCTTCCATCAGCTACAATGCTTGAACACCCTACGCGTCATAGCTTGGGAGCAGTTCACACTAGACGCCGAAGAATCAAAGCGGCCATACTCGGACTTACACTGGCATCATGTCGCACATTGCACCGAGCTATTGTGTGAGAACCCAATGCGCAGCGCCAATTTGGACGTGGTTACGTTCGACTGGAAGGAGACATAGGACTTGCCGTTTGCGGAGTTCAATCTGAGCAAGAAATGCATAGATGCGGAGATATTAATACAGTGGCAGGAGGAGAACGCGCTGCCAGTGGGGATTTCCAGGAACTTTAGCAAAGGCGTGCAAGAGATTTCGATGGAAGAAGAGTATTATAGGATTTATGGCCCGGATAGGGTGAATGGGGAACGAGGACAGCATCAACAGCGTTCAGCATAATCAAAGAAATACTTTAACTAATTAACAAGTAACTTAGCGCAATTAATTAAAATAACAATTTTTAAATTATTTGCAAGTAAAATAAAGAATTTTATTAATTATTAATTACTTGCAAATACTTAATAAAGTTAACAAGTAATTTTTAGTATTTTTTTTAATTTTTTATAGGGTATTTTTGTTAAGAAAAGTCTCTAGGCCTAGTGGCCTTGCACCGCCACATACTAGCTACAACAGCCACAGGTAGTCCGAAATTTCTTCCGCTGCGCGGGCCCCTTTTCCCCCTTATCGGACCCCCTATTGGACCCCTTTCCTTCCGCCGAAAGCAACGAAACTACTCAAGTCAGTCAAACAAGCCGAAATTCAGCGTCAAGTCAGGCAAAACAAAAAACTCTCNTTTTTTTTTGACTTATTTTGTTTGTGCTGAACGCTGAATCCAGTCACAAGTCCCATTTAATCTTCTAAGAACGAAGTCCTCGTATGTTCGTTTAGTATCCATTGGGGTACCCGGCCAAGTGCTCAACTCTTTCCGAGTCTCGTCTTAACATGATCAGTGTGTGTCGATATATACGAGGCAAGGATGGGTTCTTACTGTGAATCTGTTTCTCGAAGTCAAATAAGATTCTTTGTGCATCGTCCTTCCATGCGGCAGCTCTACCTAAGATGTATTATTAGCTGGAGTGGCAAGAAAAATGAGGTGACAGGGACGAGACATACCAGTGGAAGCGCTCTGCTGGCCTTGACTTTCGCGGATGGCTACCTGACTCTTGATGGTTGTCTCACTGACAGGGATTAAATCATATAACTTCTGAACTAAAGTCTCGAATGGTGCGACCAGTGCCAGGGTGCGGGCTTTGCTTCTTAGAGCCCACCCAAGCCTATTCCTTCGCGAAGTCTCGAACGGCGTAAATCCATTCTGGGCAACAGTATTATTCTTAGGTTGAGAACAATGCGAAGCAGGCATCCAACCTAAGTACGGCGCCCGGTTTTTTGCATCAACTTCAATATTTTTAATATTAAGTAGAAGGAGTTCAACCGCCGACCTGATCGAAGGGTCATCGAGGGCCTGGTGGCTGTTGCCTTCCCGTTTCCCTTCACCGATACCAGTGTGCTGACCCCACTGGCGGAATCGTGCGCAATCGGCGATAAAGCGAGCTCTGATGGGGCCGGATTCGCGTCCGAAATCTTGAAAAGAGTCCCACCGTTCAAGCAGGTCAAGACAGGTGCTAAATAGACCGGCAAGCCCTATAACCCCTACGCCTAAGCCGACAACTTCCATATCGTGCGAGTGGTTGATTTGGGCCAAAGTGCGAAAATAAAATTATTAGAAATGAGGAAGACTTGAGGAAAGGATATTGGGGTCATGCACAGAGATGCGACTCCTAATGGCAAGGCAGAGCTGATGGTGGCTGTGGTAGTAGTGTTGCAGCCCTATATGCAATAACACTCCTGTAATTCAGCCACTTCAGCCCTTCTGAGAATGTGGATTGGTGTCGTACAACCCAGGTTTAACAACTACTTAACCTACCCCTTTGCGCATACATTGCATGAAGGTCCAAGATTCCTACTCCGCTAGGCTCCTGATAGTAGATTCTGCAGGACACTGGGCCCATTTTCCTAACAGCCCCTCTGCCTAGAAATAGGAGACGAAAATATATCAGGCATAGGATTGCGTCCCCGGGGATTATCGGCAGACATGGAGACGTGAGGGCGTAACCTCTCTGGTGGAAGGGTCCCTTTCAACCTCTCATTTTCCCGTCCCCTCTCAGCACGTGAGGATGATGCCCCCCTTCCGACCCGGCTGTGAGGGCAATATCTTAATGAGCTCGGATTTTCAACCTCTCAACAAGACGGTCGGGTTCAGAAAGTTGGAGAGTGCGATCGCAGGGGATGGGGGGGTGTGGGGGGTGATCGGCTCANGAGGGTAGGACTCGGTGATCCTAGATGATAATGAGTGACAGTAGAATGGTATATACGGCTTTCTTTGTTGTTAGCCTAATTCCTTCGCCTTACGGAGGCTCTGTAGTTAGGTTCTCAACTAAGCCACAAAAAGCCTAACATTATGCATGCTCCTTTTGTTTTTGGGGCTCATCGGCTCACTTTGGTCTTCGGATCCTTCGCAAATAGGCACTTTTAGAAGCTTCTTAACAGCTTTTACTATTTGTGATATTGCTAACTTACGATATTGCTGTCAGGACTGCTAGTATAGGGGTATGATATGACATTTGTTGATGCACGAGGGTGTTGAAAACCTCGTAACCATCTTATTTACTATATACAAGAACTTCCTTTGTTTTATGTCACGGAGTTGTGATAATTGCCTATATATAGCACCAGGGTCGTCGCCTTATCGTATACGGTTTGAAATGTCCTTTGCAACGTAGATTTGACCGTAGAGGTCAACCGTTTCAATAAAAACTCTTAATGCCTTAATCTTAGCGTCACCACCTCGGCTTCGCTGAAACTCCTCGCACAGCTTCTTACTGACGGTATTGAGACACTCACGTTCATATTCGGCAATGAACAAGAGGTCTGTTTTCATGTCTGTTTCGTTTCTAGGACGGCTGACGGGGCTTCGGTCTAGTTCATTAACCGCCTGGTCGAACTCGGGGAAATTTAAGCTGTTGAGGTTCCCTTCCGCTTGGTCGCGGTTGGCGGACCCATAATCATTATACTGTCGGCATAGAGCGGCGAGGTGTTGACTCAGCGCGTCCGCCAGATAATTCTGACGCGCACCTAAAAAAAAATGACTCTCCTTTAGGCGCCACGAAACAGCTGAAGAGAAGAAACGTCGAGGGTGCCTGCGTGCTCCTGGCGGAAGTGTCCTGCACCCACTCGTAGTAACTCTTCTGAGCTGATTCAAAAGTGATGATTTCTGAAGGTTGATTAGGCGTCCGCTTCTGTTGCTGTGTAATGAAACGACCATTATCCTGCTCGTAGTCGACATGCGCAAGCATACATTGGGCAAGCTTGCTGTGAATTTTTCTACGCACATGATCCGGCGATTCACAGACGGCTGGGTGCTGAAGCAGGTAGGAAATGAAGCCGCGCAAGTAATATTCCGCTTGCATCAGCGGGAGACTTCCCGGGGCCCCTTTCGTTGCATCGCTATTACTCTCCTGAGTCTTGCTTTCTCTATTAACCTCCAACATCTTAGGGCCAAATTGACAGAGGTCTTCCAATATGATCCTCACGTCCTTGTATTCTACAAGCCTGTTAGGGCCGCCCAACAGTGTTTCCATAAACTCGTCCAGCTGATAAATGTGAAGAGAAACCAGCATCATATCGCGAAGCACCGCGTTCGAGAGTGGGTGCTTCTGGCGCCTATTCGTGGCAATCCATGTGAATGGAATGTACTCAAGATACTTGTTGTCGGCATTGGTACGTCGTGGGAAGATGTCGGAAATCGCACGAGAGAGAAGGGGCCGATAGAGAGTTCCTAGTGCAACATCCCCTTCAAGTATCCAAGATTCATCCTGGAAGAACATTGGCAAAGTTGAGAAGAACCCGGCAGTCTGCCTTACCCTTTCTGCTGGTAGGTTAACGAGGCTTTGTATCTTTTCAGTCCATTCGTAAGAAGGATTTGCGGAGAGCGCCGCGATTATATAGGCCCTAGACACGGGAGGTAGGGCGTAAGTAACCTTTGCAACCCATATATGCTCAGGCTTGCCCCAAAGATTCTTGTTGAGGGTAAGGTAAGCCAAGCCGCCGTGGATAGCTGATTTGATTTGAGGTAGAAACTGCAAAGACCATGGGAGTGGGCCTAGTGCTTTAAGCGTAAGCACTGCGTAGGCGGTTATCTCGCGAGAAACAGAGCCGAAAGTCCATGAGCCGTCTTTCTGCTGCGTCTGCAATGTTCGCATCATGGTTTGGAAAAGCGCAATAGGAATTTGTTCCGATATAAGGTCTTGTGGCAAGTCACTAAGCATACCTTCGTCCCAAAGTTGGAATAACTTCACAAAGGTTTGCGACAGCAACATCAAAGAGTAGGCCTCCGAAAGGTTCTAACATATATGAGCGGGAATCTCATCGAATATATGGCAATTACTTACCCATTTGTCGGAGATAGTCCCGGAATCTAATACCCGGCAAAGGAATTGCGATATTTTGATAATCTTGCTGAGGTATATTATCGGATTCGGACAATGTAGAAGGGCCTCAAGTACACTACAGTTGGCACTGAATGATCCGTTTCCCTCATATAAGTAAGTCCGAAAATGATCGGGCGCTTCAAAATGCTCGATCGTTCTCCTAGGACTAGGGGTGTTACCAAGGAGCGTCAATGACAGTATAGCCTTAGCTGTATCATCTACGTCCTCAAGGAGATCTGAATCTGTGCCTTTTGTAAGCACTCGATTATCGGAAAAAATACTCATCGAACATACCGAAACCGACGAGTCCGCCATGTGAGTCGAACTGAGATTGAAGGAAGGTACGAATCTCAAGTAATCCAGGCAGCTCAAGGAAATTCGTGGCTGGGATAGCTTGGAGTAAACTAGTCATAATCTAGATATTACAGGTTTGTGCCAAAGCTCGACTTAGGATAGGGAGAGAATACTTACCCAAGTTAACTCGAATATGGAACTTGGGAATGCGCCCGGAACACCACCACTGCCATTACTGCTGTTCTTAACTACCGTTCTAAGGTATGACTCTGCACATTTATCCCATACTGTGACATTCATAAGATAGGCCGCCGTGGCGGCCGGTGATGCCATCATGGAACCGCGCTTATCAAGATGATGAGAGACACGGTCGAAATCGATCTTGCCAACAAGTGACTCTAACGAATGCACAAGGGTGGTCCTATGTGACCCATAAAGCATCTCGGGAGGGAACTTGCGAAACTTCTTTCGGTTCCATTTCATGAGCAGATTCCGTCCTTGGAACTCAAAAATAGGGCGATCTTTCTCTAGTGCCTCGAGGAGAGCCGGCACCAAAATTTCGGTTCCGACGTGTACAGAAGAATTCACGTCCCATTCCTTGAGCCGCAATTTAAGAAGCCCTTCAGCAGCAGAAATCCGTTCACCCAGGTGGGTGGAAGTTGCTGTATCGCCAATTTCGTCTGCGATCGACTGATGATCCTTCAATGCCGCCAAGGAGGCCATAGTGTTCAAGATCTGATCCACTTCGGGAAGATGGGGGGTCCACCCACCGTTAGAGCTCTGCGTTTCTAGCAAGTACGCGAAGCACTTGGGAAACAACCACTGACAGTTATTGCCTGGAAGGCGGATGCGGGCTACCCATGCTGTGTCGTATATCGATGGCGAGAACGAGCCAAATTCCCCGTCCTTGACCTTTTGTCCAACCTCCTGAATTAGAGCCTCGCTCTCGGAAATAGAAATGGTGCTGCCGTTATTCATTGTGCTTAACGTTGTTGCGTAGATTAACTCCGATGTTGTACGAGGGGACAATTGGGATTCAAAATAGGTCTTATAACTGGCGTAACTGGCAAAAATATTCAATGGGCGCCTGCCTATCCTTAATGCGCTACCACTCACAAATTTACTATTTTGGTGCAGCTTGCGAGACACCTAGGTGCCCTGTACATATGCAAGTCAGACGCCACGGCGGCAAACGGTCGGCGTAATATAGTCGATCCATAATGCCCTTGTATTTATAATTGAGGACGACGACGAAGTAAAAACTAGGGTTATTGTATCTACTTTTTCTCTTATTAAGATATAGTTTCCTAATTGGAAAAAACCGTTTTACCATACTATTAGAATCCCCTAAGCTCCTTATTACCCCTTCACGGTATCTCAGCCCCTAATGGATACCCAAATATTGAGCTCACCCTTCTTATCGCTGACTTTTTTTTATGGTCCTCCTGGGTTTCCTTGTAAGTTTTCCACATCCCTATCGTCGCACCCTCTGTCTGTCTAGGATCTAGAGCTGAATTCGCTCTCAACAAAGTGCTCGGCTTCATTTCTGCTATACAATATCTTCTTTCATCCCTTGGCTCAAATCCCTGGCCCTCTCTGGTGGCGTGCCTCTCGTCTGGCGTTCTTACGATCGTTTTTGGCAGGAAATCTCGTTAGGGACGTCCGTAAAATCCATGAGAAGTATGGGGATGTTGTTCGCATTGCCCCAGACGAGATCTCATTCGCGCGCGAGGACGTGTGGGCAGATGCTCTCTCCGGCCGGTCACCGCTACCTAGAAACGCTATATTTTTCAAAATACCGCCAGGGCAACCCGACAACCTTGTTATGACGGCTGACCCGAATGCGAGTATGCGCATGCGCCAAATCGTCTCCCCGGCATTTACCGAACGCGCACTTTCCCGTCAGGTTAGCATAGTACATTGAGATTATGAATTCTCTACGGGTATAATAAGCTTCGTCTTACCGCTGATTGGTCTTTTCAGGAACCACGAATACAGTTCTACGTGAATTTACTCATGCAGCGCCTCCAGGGGCATACAGTAGCACAGAGCGATGTGACCCAAGAAGCCGTTGTTGACCTCGTCGACTGGCTCCATTGGTTCGCATTCGACCTTGTTGGCGAACTTGCGTTCGGGGAGTCCTTCGGGTGTCTCCAGGAGATGAAGCACCACCAATGGATAAGAACGATATTCAGCTCTATCAAAGGTTCGCCGTTGCACTAACGTACTGCTAGACTATGAGCTTATAACTTATTCTCTAGTTTCTGCATTTGCTGCTACCACAAGATACTACTATGGCTTAGAGACGTTACTCATGCAACTCATCCCTCGAAGTATCCTCAAGATGCAGGATGACCATTTCGCATTTGCCAAGGCAAGAGTGGACCAGCGCATGATATTATCTCAGCGCGACGACTTCATGACCCCAATGCTTGAGGACAATCCAAACTTTGAGAAAATCAGTATACCGGAAATCCAGTCTACCATGGCTGTCCTTATTCTTGCAGGTAGGGATCCTGCCCAACATGGGTTCCTATTGATAGTTGATCCCGGAATCTCATGGCAAGCTAGGGAGTGAAACAACGGCAACGGCACTATGCGGGATTTTGAATAGTCTCGTCCAAAACCCAGAGCAATTGCATAGGCTAGAAAAGGAAATCCGTAGCACATTTGGCACAGAAAAGGAAATCACTCTATCGGCCCTTCAAAAGTTGCCGTTTCTCAATGCCGTCATATTGGAGGGCTTACGCATGTGCAATCCCGTAGTTGGTGGTATCCTGCGCAGGGTTCCGAAAGGGGGATCCATGATTTGCGGATATTTCCTACCTAATGGGGTAAGTTGCCCACCCATAACACCTCCTTGTTGTGTGTGTGGAAGCTGTTGAAAAGAAGCTAACATCCTATGTGGACTCATGTGCTTATAAATTCGACAGCTATGTCTTATTCTGCAGCGAATTTTAGCCGCGCTGAAGAGTTTCTGCCGGAGCGTTTCCTGCCGGAGGGTATACGCCCGACTGAGTTCAACGACGATTGTCGAAATAACCAAAAACCTTTTGGCTTAGGATCGCGTAGTTGCTTAGGTTAGTCATGATTTGCTCAAAACTCTGAATGGAATTTTACTGACCAGTTTAACACGTAGGCAAGTCTTTTGCGTTGGCTGAGATGCGGATTGTGCTAGCACGAATGGTTTGGAGATTTGAGTTATCAGAGGTCTCTGGCTGTACCGTCAACTGGGACAAACTGAAAAGCTATGTGATGGTACAAAAGGAACCTATACGAGTTGCCATAAAGGATAGATTTAAATAAGGCGTAACAGATTAAATCCTATTTTCATTAACGCCTGTTAGGTTAGACTGCAATAAAGGCGACAATACATGCACATGCCGAATAGGCACATTTTAATACCTATCCTTAGCTCTCAAGACGCTAAGCCCTTCATAATCTAGCTTTATGCGTGAATGCCCCAAGATAGACCTAGGCATTTAATTACACCCACTCATTGCCTCGTGAGAAACTAAGAATATAATGCGCTACTTACCTACTCTCCATTTCTGGGACAATATATAAATAGTCTCCTTATAGGCGACTCTTGTGTTATGAAATTAGTAGTGCCATATACTACACCGGGAAGTATTAGACTAGGTATTGACCGGTGTGGATCACCTAAGCCAACCAGAGGACCTTATGACTCCTTATCAAGCCTATCATACCTTTTAATTTCCCTTGCCGCCGACAACTTAATCGGTGAAACAAACCTTTCCGGGTATTCTTAGCCGGCTGAAAGCATCTCGCCTTACGGTCCATGTGTCCACGACACGCGATTAGAATAGTTTTACTCCCCTACACACCAGTAAAGGACCGACCCCTATAGGCAGGGTTGTNAAAAAATACTAATAGTATTTAGTATTAGTATATTTACTAAGTACTAATTTAGTATTAGTAAATATTAGTATTGATTTTTTTTTTTAGTAAATATTAGTATTACTAAAAAAAATTTAGTAAATATTAGTATAGGCAAATACTAATTTAGTAAATATTTTTTACAACCCTGCCTACATCTATAGTACTTGATGTAGTGTACACTACGCAACACATGGTATCAGATGTACAGTATACATGTGCAGAGTAGTGTAATGTAGACCTTAGATACACGCCTAACCAGATCGGCAACAGCACATGGAGATTGAGCTATCCGCCCATCTGGCATCCCGTCCCCACCAATACATTCCTCCATTCCCGTAGCCATTATTAAGCTCCCCGATCGCTAATCCGAGATTTGTTTGTTTTCTACAAGACTAGCAACGACGGGAAAAATCGTTTGATGATCCGCGGTGAAGGCATCTAGGCTTGGACAAACAAAGATACCCGACCCTGTCTACTCAGCTTTTCCCACGTGTTTTTTTTTTCCCCCCTTCGAACGATGCTCTGCCCATTTCTCTTCTCTTACACCGATGATGCCATGAGGCGATTCGCGCAGATCCTCTTCGGTATCGAACTCCAGCCGACCAATCACCGCCCGCCGGGCGCGTTGTGATTGTGGTTTTTATCTCCGGCTCCGCTCTTGGATAAAAACTCGAATACGAATACGGCGCCCCCGGGTCTTGTTCGTACCGACGTGACCTTTCCGCGGAAAATAAAATAAAATNAAAAATGCAATTGGAAATTGTGCTCATGTCGAGTACACTAAGTACCCTGCAACGCCCCTTATACGTTCACCACTTACACCCGTCTGGGCACCTTTTATCTCTATGTCTAATTTATACAGGCGCTCTGGAGTTCAACTGCCCACTATATACCATAATTTCTTCACTCAGAACCTGCTACGGTAGGTAGTTTACGCTAGGCCACGGGCCATAACACAGGCCATGTTGCACCAACTTAAGACATTAAACAAAAGCATGTTTGACTACCCGTCACGTGCATCAGTTATAACACTCTCCCTAGAATATCAACGGGTAGGTATTATTAAGTTGCGTTCTCAACGAAGGGCATGGCCGTTCCCGAAACTAGGGAGTTTTGTGCGGCGTAAAACACGTGCGAGTAACAGGATTCGGCCCGGCAAGTCATCGACCTCTCGACAACACAAATCTACCTTATGAATTCTCCGTTGGGAGTTTCTGGAGGGAGTCGGAAAGAGTCACGCGACACGATACGGTCGGTATGTTTAGCACGTTGACTTGCCTCACCGAGTGACACTGAGGTGTAGAGCGTAAATGATCGAGGTTAAGTACACTTTGCAGTTATTTTGGGAGGAAATGTTAGCTTCACGATGGCGCAGCCCGCGAGTTAGACGGAAGAACGTGGACAATCTCGAAGGACTTGTCCATATACACGGTAGGACTCGTGTGGGCTGGATTCACAAGTGCATGTGCGTCTCCGTTGCTGAGTCTTCTTTCAAAATGGCATGCTTATCTGTATCACACTCGTGCGTGTAATGTAACTAGATAACTAACATACCTAACATCTTAACCCATTTGTTGTGCACACTGCAAGCTCCTGTGAAATCATGTCAAGGAGAATCTATATACCCGTTTACTATTGATAACACAACAAACTCGTAATTAGAGTTGTTAGGTTAACTAGGCGAAGAAATGGTGCCTGATGCACACCAGAATCAACCTTGTCGCAAAGCCAAACGAAGCCCAACTTCCCAACAACGCAACAGCCACCACCACCACCACCACCAACCCAGGATTCAAGCCATAGTTTGACATCAAAGCCGCAAATATTATAGATCTAAACCCGCAATTTTTGTAAGAAAAGGATTATCTCTCACAGTAAGGCCGCAATGGTTACAACATCTGACTCACATTCGCGTGGCAGTCAGCTCGAAATTGCCTATTCGGGCAAGGGGAACCGTGGCTGTGCACTTTTCTCGTCATGATGGCTCATCAGTGCCAGCAACCCGCAACCCGCAACGCCGTCCAGAAACCCGGAAACTCGGGCGTCGGGTAAATAATGCCTTGGGCTAGAGGTTAGGTAGGAATGGCTTCCTAGGCCAGGCTTTGCAAAATATGAGGCTGCGGACGAGATTCTAGTTTTGGTGACGTAGTGTCGCTGTCGTGTATAAAAGTAGAGACAGCTGGGTATTAGAACCGTGGATGGTAATCTGGATGATATTGTCGGTACCTAGAGCAGACGGCGATCAACAGTCAATTGAGTTTTACGGTGCCGTCGAGTTATTTTCTTCTCGTGTTCTTAACTGTTCGCATATATCAACTATCATGTTTATCACGGGGGACCGGCCATCCACCCCAAACCTAAAGAACTCACACTTCTTAACTCGACCGCGGAAGAAGAGGTAGTGACACAACGACACGCGGAATATACTCTACGCAGTAAGAACACCTAGTCTTAGTCCACAGGAACATTGGATAGCCACAACCAAAAAACATCCTATATCTCCTCAGCTGTACATAGCTCGGCATTGAATAAACCTCTTAACAAAAGTACAGAATCCCAATACGAAGAAGATTCCGCATAAATGCTATCAAGGAGTTCATTCTCAAGCACGAGGATATCACTACCTACGGGAGAGATTCCTCACAATAAAGCAGCGGAAGAAGCAGAACAGCAACTTCCCGCCTACATCATCTCTCTCGGGGAAGAACCGGAGGCAGCTTGTCGGCTCCATGATCCGCAATTTAGTGAGGATGGGGGTTTAAGAGCGAATGAGCAGATGGACAAATGGATAGATAGAGGGTACCGAATCTCGCCAGCCTAGGAGAGGTTCTCACACCGGTATTTCAATCCCATGGTCGAATATCCTAATATCAAAGTCCCTAACCAGCGCTAGAAGAGACGCCCAATTCGATGTAGTAGCAGAGTACGGAATCAAGCAACCTCCAACCCGGGGAGAGAAAGAGAGAACAGAGGCGAAGCGAAGCAGCTCATCGCTCATAACATATCCCGATCCCCAACGACAAACCGAAACCAGCCATAACCACATCCACAATCCCCATCATCCCAACTCAACGCCTCGCCTATCTCGCCCCCACATGCCAGCCACAGACCAAGCACCCAAGTCCTCCGTGCAAAGCAGGACGCCTTGCGATGCTCTCGCCTCGGCACTTAACACCGACGTCGACCACACATCCGCCGGTGCGATTCCGCACCCCCTCGTTCTGCAAACGCCGCGGCCCGAGCACTGCGAGGGATCATGCGGGATCACCTCCTTGGGCATACAGGTGCGGACATGAGTTGGCCTAGTTGATAGCAAGGGATGGAGATTAGTTTATATACGCACGCCATTTCGGAGTCACGGGGTTTACTATTGAGGCGGATGGGCGGGTGACGAGTTGGGTAGGGCGAGGATGGTTAGTTGGAGTGTAGGGGAAGATGATGGGAGAAGAAGCGAGCTGCTTGTTTTATTTACTTTGCATGATGCTCTTGTTCTAGGGAATCTAACCCGAATAATGATAATATCTGATTCTAAGAAATGATATGCATACCAAGGCCTTTTGGAACCTACGCATAATCCCCCATCTTCTACGATAGATATACATCGCAAGCCGTCTAACGCCAATTCACTTAACTCCTTACAAAAGAGAGTAGATAAACCTGCAGAGGAAAAAAAAAAAGAACAACATGAAACCAGAGGCGTGGTATCGCCTTGCAAAGTTATGAAAAAGGGGTATCTTATTTATGCTCTAACGCGGTCTCTCTATATCCCCATCCCCATCCCATCCCATCCCATCCATCCCGAGCCTCAGTCTCTCCTTCTATCCCGGGGAAGTATTCATAGTCTAGACAGATACATCCTCCACCTCCCATGCCCCTTACAACCTCGGCACGCCATCAACACCTCACCTTCTCAATGGCTAGAGAATAACCCACGAAGCCCTCCCACGACGAACTAAAACGAGTCGTCAAGGATATCATTGTTCATCTTCACCATCGTGGGGCTATATTCCAGCGACTCCTCCGGCGCCGCGCCCGCCGTGATGAGTATATCATCCACGATGCGCCGACTCGCTTCCCGCGCTATCACCCACAATCAGTCCCTATCACCGCATGAAAAAGAGAGGAACTATGCACTCACCGGGCGTCTGCATGAGCTTACTCGGAGGCAGCGCGAACTGGATCGTTTTCGGCGGGCTCATACCGCCGAAGACGCTGTCCTCGAAGTCCTCATCGCTCTCCCACGTGANTCTCGNCCCCCATTCCCTTTGCCTTTGTCCCGGGCCTCGGCGAAGATATCCCGCTTCCTAGCCGTCGCAGGCGTCTGCACACTAACGCCCGGCGTGTGCGGCGCACCGCCGCCGCCGCTTCGCCGCCGCGTCTTCAGCGGCGACATGTACAGGTCGCTGCGCAGCTTCGGCACCGCCATCTCGGGCGAGCTCATGGGGCTGTCGGCCCAGAGGGCGCGGCGGGTCCTGTNCTTCCTCGGGCTCCTCCTCCGGGTCTTTTCTCTGCGGCGAGCGGCCGCGCGGCCGCGACTGGAGAGGAACGCTCTTGAGAGGCGTTGCTTGTAGCCTGTAGTTTTTGTCGAGCACGCGGTGTAGCAGCAGGTCTTTTGGTTTCTGGGCCGTCGGCTCGGCGTGCAGCGTCGGCTCGTCGAGGAGCAGCGAGGATGATCGTGGCGTCATGGACAGGTCGGGTAGTCGCGTGGTGCCGCCCTGGTGGTACGGAGGGAGCTGCGCGGTGCCTTCGGCGTACTCCTCTTCGTCTTCGTCCGCGGGCAGGTCGTCCTTAAAGACTGCACCGCTCTTGAGCTCGCGCCTTATAGCCTGGTACGGCGAGCCAAAGCCGGCGAATTGCGCGTGCAGGGACTTCGTAGCGGGTGGCCGCGGTGTGCTGCCCGTAATGGTGGCGTCTTCGAGGAGCGAGTCCTCGATGATGTCGTTGGCGTGTTGCTGGTGGTCGTGGTATTCGGACGGCTCGGCTGTGATGTCGTCTCGTGTGGCGTCGTAGTCGGAGGTGGTCTCGTCCAGAGTTGTTTCTTCGGCTGTCGTCTCCTCGGTTTCGCCTGCTAATTCTTCGTAGCCGGAAAGTGACACGTTCGCGGATGCTTCGAAGAATTGTTTCCAAAACTAGAGAGTTGTGATGCTTAGTCGTATGGAACCCACCGGGAGCTGATGTTGGGGTTTATACGAACCTTGGAAGCCTCCCATACGTTCTTTGAATGCTCGCCATACTGCTCGACAAGAGGAAGGATGCTCGTTGTGACAATTCGGTGAGCCTTGCTGAAGTTGTGGTCGATCTCTGGAAAGCTATAATTAGTCTTAGGATGCTCTGATGTTGAGCGAAGATGTATACTAAGGGAGGAATGTGATGAATATAACGAGTGTATGCATGTTTGTATATATAGGTATACCTTGTAGCGTGAGGGTAATGGATTGTTCTAGTCTCTCCAACTCCTCTGTCAAAGTCAGGTTTCTCCCTGATGTAGCCATCCCGGGCCGAGACATTGTGGTAACATTAAGGATTAGGGAGACTCGATATATTGATGTTGAAGAGTGACACTTTGAGAATAGGTACCCCACAATCGTCCTTGCTGCACGGTTACCTACGTGTAAGCCCGTAGCCCTCAGTAGCACCAACTTTTTGGCGGGGTTCGGGGATTTTGTGGGCTGGGCAACCCAGGTCGCGTCTTCAGAAGCCGGACACGCGATGCGGGGCATTAAGCTACCTATTGGACAAGATACATACTACTTGTATGTAGTACGTGCTGAATACACATGAATGGACGATCAAACGGGTTAAATAGGGATTCGTTCGTTCGTTCTACAATATTTAGAATTTGATAGGGGTATCTTGAATAAATAATGCAATAAACATCAAAACCTAGGCCGGGAATAGTAACCCAACATGTCCAAATTGACCAGAAGCCTATCAATCGTGTTCCCATCATTGACGCCACCACCTCGCGGTTCGCCATCCTTCATCAAGTCCCGTTTCGTTGTTGGTCCTCCCTTTTCGGCAAGGCCATGGCAAACGGTGATGAAGACTTCTACTTTCTTCCTGAATGATTGATAGAGTCCTTGGATTATGGCTTTACTGGCATCAGCCTCCACTTTGCCGCCTACCTCTAGCTGCACCTGTCGGGAGAACTTCAATGTCAACCTGAAGATCTCTTCGAGCAGCGCCAAGACGGGCTGCTGCCTTTTCCGCAGTAGTAACACGCTTATCATGCGATCGAGCATCTTCTCATGCTCTTCACGCACTTCGTCCGGGCTCACTACGCGCGCATTCAACATGTCCCCGTCAACCCGTGCTAGGTCGGACTGCACCCCGTCAAGCCATCTTTCGAATTCTAGCCATGGCATCTGGATTCCAGTATCAAAGAAGTAGGTGGCTACGCTCTGCACTAGATGCTGAGCCTCAAACCTGAACCGAAGCCACATGTCACCTGTATCTTGACCTCGGCGTTCCATCCTCGACGTGTCGCGGAAGAGCTGGCCCACGACATACAGCATCCGCAGAATGCGGAGAAGTAGTTTGAAGATTCTGTCGTATTTGACCAAGATTACGGGTGTTATGATTGGCGAGAGTGGTGCGGGCGTCTTGTAGGCTAACCTCAAGAAGTCAAGGGCTTCGAGCGAAGTCGGGTCCATGCATTTATCGATCTCTTCGGGTGGGAGATCTCGGAGAGCAAAGCTAAGATCGCCTGGGAGATCGGGCGTTTCGTTCTTTAATGGATTTGATTCGAATTCTTGTGATGTAGGGGGTAAGTAGGCATCGCTGAGCACACCCATTAATGCTAGGCGTAGCTCTGAGCTTGCGGGTGGCCATGTCTCTCTCCCATTCATGCGAAGGCCCATGATGCCACCATTAAGAGCAACACCGGCCCGTCGCTCGGCGGTTTCGAGATCCGGATCGAATAGCGCGTGGGATAGCCGGCTACAGAACATGCCGTTTCCAAGTAGCTGGAATTCCTTCTGTACACGTAGATGTTCTTTCAGATCATGTGCATCGAAGAGGAGTTTCATATACTCGCGATTGATGAGCCTCGCCTGCGATGTCACAAGCGGGCCAAACGAATAGAGTGGAATGAGCGACCAGTGTAGATCGACACCCAAAGCATATTCTCCGAGCTGGTCGCTTTGGCGAAATAGATGCTTTTCTAGTAAAGGTGATAGCACATCCCGGGCGACCACAACAGGCGGCGCTTGGTCTAATGCTTGGATCGATGCTAGAAGTTGTTGTTCTAGACGAGTGCCATCATTGCCAAATACCTGTAGCATGCCTTGATCCCCGGGGACTCCTGTAACTTCGGGTCCGGTTTGGAGAATACTTTCAACCGGCTTCCCAACCATCTTTTGTAGCATAGCCTGTTCGTATCGTTTTACCTCCTCCTGTACGTTTCTAATGGATGTCCAATCGAATAACCATTTTAATTCAGGGGGCTTGCTAGAGGCAATGATGCCATGATGACAAAGTGGATGGTCTGGGTGATATGTTCGAAGTAGTCGCAGGTTCTTACCAGCCTCGAACATGACTAGCGCGATATCGGGTGGTATGAAGCTCGGTATGCGGGCTTCATCAAGAACATATTCCCGCTCCTCAAATTCGAACCCAAAGTCATCCACCCTAGAGAAGTTTTCAACTTTTACGAAGCTCTTCCCCGGTCCGTCCTTGGTTAGAGGGAAACCTTCCTCCGCTTTCACTCCTATCCATTTCTCGGCGAAGTCGGTCCAAGGCTCAGTAACTCGAGGCAATACTTCGCACATGAGGGCCCGCAGTAATGGATGGTCGGTTTCTAGGGCTTCAGTCTCATGAAATATTTGAGATAGTAGGTCTTCGTCGGTCCTTATCCGAGATAAGCTACGGACAAGGTTGCGCAGGAATAGTAGCATAGTATCTATAGGCTCAACTAGATACTGTAGCTTTAGCAGAGACCTCACTTGCTGCCCACGCTCGCCTAACTGTTGTTGGACGATTAGAAGGATAACATCGACGGCTTTGGCTAGTGCTACCCTGACTGGACTAGGTCGTGTGCTGTAGGCAAGTTGGACGTAAGACGATAGGAAACGTGTTGTGGTCCCTAGTCTCAGACATGAATCCTGTAATCCCTGAAGACTTTCGGTAGAGTAGCCAGATATTCTCATCTCTTTCACTGCTGGGACGAAGGAAGCCCTTCCAGCATCCCATACGAAGAAAACTGAACCCCGCCCGAGTGTCAGAGCGAGCAAGGCTGCTAAATACGGATTGCTCTGAATAATTAGGTGGTCGGTATTTCCAATATTTAGAGGGTCGTCCTCGTCTACAATTGCGGCGTCGTACACTGAAGGACCAGCCTCGGTAATGAAAAGGGGGGCTTTCTGTGGGATATCGGGTAAAGAGAAACCGTCCCATGTTTTATATTCTGCGCTGGCAGGTGGCTTCTTCTCTCCTTCGTACCATAGCCCATCTATGATATTAAGATCAGGCAGAAGAGTGTCATGAAGGGGTTCTGGGATTTGGTTGAAACCGTCGCCCTTATCGTCATGCCCATTCAAATCTGACAGAGTAAAAGCGTCAGGGATTTTAAAGAATTCGTTAGCCGCTGCATTCAAAGTTTGAGAATTGGCATTGGTGTTAGAGTTGGAGTTGGAGTGCTCATCGGCAGCCTCCACGTCTAGACTAAAGAAGCGATGCTCGGGATTGGAAGGCAATGCTAGCCATTTGGACGATAGATCGAAATCGGGGAATGCGAAAACATTAGCAGATTCGTCTTTTGCCATGTTTTCGGAAGGCCGTTGAAAAATAGCATTCTTTGCACTTGAGTAATAAAAGTAGGGAAAAAAATATCACATGTGAGCTGATGCCTGACAATGGTCTGGCACAATGTGTTCTGGATATACAAGTATGAAGATGCACGTGGGAAGCAAGCGCCACACTGTCTAGCCTACGTACAGGGATCGCGTCTGCCCCGCGACTTGCTAAGCCACACCACTTACAGCTTGCATGCTTTTGAAGCTTTGTCTAGCTCACATGAGCTGCAGGCTAGGTTATTCAATATCATGGCCGTTGAACCAACATAAGGTACTATTAATTCTGCTTCATTCACTTTCATTTGACCTAAATTGCTGCCACGGATGACAGGGTAGAAGGCATAAATACCCATTTCACTTTTAAACTGAGCCTTACTATTGATTCGCCATTAGAAGCAAGCTGTCTCGTTCACATCGTATCACATAGCTTGACGCTCCCTTTACAGTCGATATTGCGAGCGATAGTCTTCACAACCAACTGGCGGTAACTGGCAATTGCCTGACAATTGATACAATGCCGCCGAAACGAAAGTCCAAAGCTCTGGCCGAGGTCTCGACGCCCAAGGCCTCGGCAACGCCCGCCCACGACGAAGATGCCATGGACGTCGACACGCCCAAGGCATCGGAAACGCCCCGTGCCGCCGACACACCAGTTGCCGCGAAACCAAACCATCCGCTCGAGTCCGAGGTTCTCGGGGACCTCTGGACCGAGGACCAAATATCCTCGCTTTTCAAAGCCATCATCAGATGGAAGCCCTCTGGTGCGTAATAATGTGATGTTCCGAATAACCACCACACTCTCTTTCCCCGCTCGGTCCGTTAATGACGTGTGGCCTTGCCAGGTATGCATAAGCATTTCCGCATCATCGCTATTTCCGAGCACTTGCGCAACCACGGCTTCGACCCCGACGTCGAGACGCACACGCGGATCCCGGGCATCTGGACCAAGCTCCGCCAATTCTTCGACATGGAGATGATCGACGAGCGCGACAACTCGTTCGACTACGTCAGGTCGCTGGGCGGCGACGAGGCGCCCGAGGAGATCTACAACGACTTCGACCTGCCGCCTACTGATTTCCACGACCTCATGTGGGCGCGGGCTGCGGCCGACGAGAACGAGCCAGACAACTGGAGCGACACAGACGCGGAAGCCGAGACCCCGGCCGCCACGAAGAAGCAGATGCGCAAGCGCAAGCGAGGCGACGCCGCTAGTGTCGCGGGTAGCGCGACGGCCAAGACGCGACGCTCGAGCACCGTCGAGGATACGGATCGCGACACGCCGGCCGCCAGTAGTCCTGTCAGCCGGAGCGCGAGGGCGCCCGTAGCCAGAAGCGCGCCGCGGCCAAGGCCAAGACCGAAAGCGTCGAGTCCGAACACGACGACGAAGAAGAAGAAGAAGAAGAGGAAGAGGAAGAGGACGAAGGCGAGGACAGCGACGATAGCAGCAGCGAGGAAGAGGAGGAGGAAGAAGAAACCGAGGCGCCCACTACTCGCTCCGGCCGCAGCGGCAGCACCCGTGGCAACAGAGGCCGTGGCCGCGGCCGTCCCAAAGGCGGCCGCAAGAAAAACTGAGTGAAACTTAGCGCGTCCTCGGATATAATACTACCTAAGCTTTCCGTGACGAAATATTGCAGGCGACCTGTAGCCCAGGACACAGTTCTCCTCACTTCAACTCATCCCCTCACGCACCTCATACACACATCCTTAATTCTCCAACCAACGCCATCGGAAGCAACACCGCGCAAGGCATGGTTGGTTGTAAATAATAGCATGGGCTCGGCGTAAGGCATACATGCGTTCACACAGGTTCGGAGGGAAAGGGGAAAAAAAACCCCCCGCTATATACAAAACGGGTTTGAATGACTACCTACCTGCTTAGGTTATTCAACTCATGCGCAGAGGGTGGTACATAGGTCGCTCCCGCAAAGTGCGTTTCTCCGGTGTGTAAAGTACATGGGTTCAGGATCTCGGGTGCATTGGTCGGTGGTTTTTTTTTTTGTTTTTGGTTGGAAGGGGCTTTTGCATTTGCGGCTCGCCTGGCGTCTTGAGATACCCTTTTTCCTTCCATAGATGTATCTAAAAGGGGGCCTTTTTGGACTTGTATTTACGGACCTTTATGAATTTGCACTCGACATGATATGTGTATCTGATTACATCGCGACCTGGAGGTTAGTCACTTCAAGATGATCAACATGTTTTCGTTTCATGATCTCGGATCTTGGGATTTGTAGACAGCAAGAATAGACATGGTCACTAGACATTTCTGCGATTGGAAAAAAAAAAAAAAAAAGAGAGGTACGAAGATGTGTTTGTATGCAAGTTTATTCTTGACTACCGCAGAACTAGACTGATGCGATGCGAATTTTCCTCATCAGAAGCAACGGCAGAATCCCATGAGCCTTCCTTTACCAAACACCACAAAAGCCCAAACACCCCTCTCGCCGGCCCTCGTGCCCTCGACGCCAGAAAGTATGCAGACGAGCCGGCCCGGGCCAAACGAGTACAAAGGTGGCGAATCGTTTACTTCAGCTTCTTCTTGGGTCGGAGCTGGTTGGTGTGACCGCACTTCTTCTTGCGGCAGTTGGTGGCTCTGGGGGGAAGACGGGCACTGTGAAAGAGAAACATATGGTTAGTGTGCGTGAACTGTACCGCTTCGTTGTTTGTCGTCTTGGATAGGCGGGAGGGATTGAACGGTCGGGGGGAAAAAATCATTGCGTGTGGTAACATACTAGCACTTGCGGCAGATCATCTTGTCTGTAATTCAGAGTCAGTTTATGTATTCCGCATGAATAAGGCGATGTAGAATTACGAACCGCAGTTGAACTTGCTGGCAAGAGCCTTCAGACTGGGCTCGATGATACCACCACGCAGTCTTAGGACGAGGTGAAGAGTAGACTCCTGTGAAAATAGCCCAGCGTCAGCAACCGCTCACTCCAATGGGACATTTATCCTCCCGCGCAATAGGACTTGCTCGTCCTCTATTGCCTCGCCGCGGAAGTTTGTTCGAGGCGTCCGACGAACCTTCTGGATGTTGTAGTCGGAGAGTGTTCGGCCGTCCTCAAGCTGCTTGCCGGCGAAGATGAGACGCTGCTGATCCGGGGGGATGCCCTCCTTGTCCTGGATCTTGCTCTTGACATTGTCGATGGTGTCGGAGGACTCGACCTCGAGGGTGATGGTCTTGCCCGTGAGGGTCTTCACGAAGATCTGCACTGTGGATTGGGAGAGGCCATGGTCAGCAGGATGCCTAGATAATTCCTTCTTCTCATTAAGAAGGCCGTATTCTTCTGGGAAATACGGATTCAAAGGGGTTCTGGGAGGGCGTACTTTTGGCTGCTTTTCCTCGTGGGTGTTTGTCGTGTGGCCGGTTCGAAAATTGAAGCCAAGGTAAAATCGATGATGGTCAGTGGTGGTGGGGGGTTTGGAGTGTGCGCTGCGTCGTCTGTCGGCCAGCTGGCGCATCGGACTGGCTCGCTTGTGCGCGAAAAAAAAATAATCGATAAGATAAGTGGTCATTAGGGTAATTAATGCTTGGTAGCTGCATATAACAAATTAATTAGGTATCTACTTAGGTACACTGTGTATGCTTCTACTAGCATTATACTCCTTCAATCAGCGCATATACACCAGCACACCAGACAGACATCTCATGTTTCTATTAGTATTCATTATCATCACTAGACTTAACCGCTTTGCCCCTGCCTTTGCTTTTGCCNTTTTTTGTTACCTCTAGTCTTCTGGATGCACCAAATCTCTAATTGCTTTTCAACTTGCACTGCGCCCCGAATTAACGTTACTAGTGGTACGCCAGCCAGCTCTGCCGCTTTGCTATATAGGACTTTCGCTGCATCCGGCAGGTCTGCCTCCTTACGCCAGATGGGACATAGGTTTCTCGGCTCGGACTTTTCGTTTTCAGCAGAATCGATAACTGGGGCAATCGACTTGATTGACCGGGCTAACATTTCGTACTGCTTCTTGGTTTGATCGCCGTGATTTCCCTCTGGGTTTGGTGATTGGGCTGCTATAGGCGAGCTCCTCTTTTGTTCGAAGAGGTTGCGTACTCGCTCAGTTGCTACAGCCATGTTTAGCTCGGGGACAATCAATAGTATACTATGAAGGAAAGTAGCTCACTCTTAGGCTCTCCGTCACATAGCCACATCCTTTCAAACCAATCCATATAATCATCAAGCTTTGTTTTATCCATGGTCAAGACATCATCGGTCGTGACTTTGTATTCCTCCCCGCGTCTCAAATTTGTATGCTCTCCCGCCGGCTTCTCTGCTGTTATCTTCTCCCATTCCTCCCAGTTGACCGTTGTCCGTCTTGGGTCTTGCCGGCTTATAGGAGGGCGTTCTACACCATCCAGAGAATAGAGTAGTTTTGTAGAGACGACAACAAACGACGCAAGTAAAATTTCAGGGTTGTCCATTGTGCGGATTCTCTTGCCACCAGTGGGATAAGAAAATTCTGCCCTTAGGATTTCTCCAATGCATTTAGCGGTGATATACACGTCGACTATGTTGAGTCAGCTTATACGACGAGGTATTCTGTTAGTAAGGAGTAAAAAGACCAACTCGGTAGAACAAGATCCGTTATGAAGCGAAGTATTATGGGAACGTAATTCAACGAGGGAATTGACATATCAAAGTTCACCTTAAATGACATGACAAGTTGCTGAACTGTACTTTGTAATCGCCCTGCTGGGAGGTGATCCCGCACCTGTAACGCTCCATGGTATTCGGGAGGGAGACGATCACGCACGTTACGGGGTATTTGGTCGAGCTGTAGTAAATTAGCGATACCACCACTTCACACAGGTGCGAAAGCAAGCGTACAACAGCTAGAAATATTAGGTCCCCCCCTCTGTGCCCAGTTGTGAAAATTTCCTGTCGAGACTGGCAGTCTCCTGACCAGGCATCCAAGATAGCACAACGCGAGGGTGTCGATGAGCTTCGGCAACTTCCACCGCCCCCGCGCATCCGACGCCCGTGTAGCCGTTGTCGCATCCGAGAGGTCGACATCAGAGGATTCGCCCGTCTCGCTCTGGGAACTGAACCAAGCCGGCGATGTACCGCCATCTGATTCATCACCCTTACGTGCACCGCCTCCCCTCCCTTCCCCACGCTCCCGCAGTGGTAGGTTGCGCACACGCAGGGCCCATAGAGCTCTCACAAGCTCGGCAAAGTCGTCCGGGAAACCCTGGGTGTCGACAAGCCAGTGTACCTGGCGGATGAGGATCAGCTGGATGACCTCGAGGTAGAGCTCACGGCCCTCGTCGCCGGTAAGTTTGACGGCAACCTTGCGGCGGGCCTCCTTCTTCTTTCTCGACACTCTGCCCTGAGTGCCGAAGGCATCCTCGTCGGCCTCGTGGTTCGCGAAGCCCTCGAGGCGGTGCCCGTTCCGGCAATATCGCAGTGCATCCTGCGCAAACCATTGGCGGGTACCGCACTCATCGCATCGCTCGCCACTTCGGAACTTATGGTACTTTATTCGAGCCATGAAGATGACGGTCGGCACCTAATGCCTTTTCAGTTCTCGTTCATAAACCAATCCTTTCGTATTAGGGCGTGTGGTGAGTTTCCGTGCTCGTTGTGCCAACTGCCATACCCCGGTACCTTAGGTAGTTAGATACTTAGGTGGTAAGTACCTTGACTAGTTGCTGGCTTGCCGGCTTGCTAGCGGCGCGCTGTTGGACCGGTCCCTAGGTAAGGTCCGATGGTCATTATTAGCATAACCTGTCACAACTTTACNAAAAAAATTCTCGATTGGCAATTATTTATTCAAAATTAAAACGCGTCATTGTCATACAGGAGATGGTAGCATCCATGATCTTGTAAAATAAAGGCTGGTTAATACACTTCATTAAGGTCTATCCTCGATTTTTCTTCTACTTTTCTTCTTAGCAGTAGTTATGTCTGACGATATTCATATTCATATTTATTGCCATGTCACCTTAATGTATGGGTATGTGAATTCGAAGTGTAATCCTCCTCCTCGACTTTGTGCCGTGGTGAGGATTTACAATCTCCCTGTCCCTCTTGATACCAGTGTTGTACAACTTCGGGAGTATCCGAAATCAACATCTATAAGATACCCATGTAATACACGTGGTACTATAGTACCTATAAATCATTGGCCAAGTAGTTCTGTAGCTTAGGGATTGCTCAGACTTAAATGTACCACTACATTGAAGAATAGTTCACGAATCATTGGCCGACATAGAAAACTCAGTGAGCATAAATAATCAACTTCTCAGAATACGCTATTGATTGAGCATATCTAGGTGTAACTACACGTCAAAAGTCAGATAGCTAGTTGATATTTCATCATCAACATTGATTCCATGACTGTTGCGAGACGCGCTATTGTGCGCCCGTACCTAACACACCCAGATGTCGGGCCTCAAAAGCACATTGCCCCAAATGCTTTGAGTAGTAAGCAACTACCCTATGTCCTGTCGAGATTGACGCTTAAACAGGTTCGCCGTTATGGGACTTTCATTCTCTAGTCTCCCTGCATCCTGGTAACATGGGACTCACCCATGGCGCGTGTGACGGTGACAACTTCAACTGGTTAGCCCTACAAGAAAGACAGTATAGCTATAGTGAACTCACCAATATCTTTTTCGGCGTGCTCTGGGAGGTATTCTCCGTCCTCCTTGAATAGTTTGGTAATACGCTCGCCGAGTTCTCCACCAGGGATAGGCTGGTTCTGGTAGGTAATACCATCATTGTCCATTATATCGAGGTGGTCACCGTCGGCAAGACCGATCTAGACAGGGAGATCTGTCAGCACTATCCAAACATGTATGCNAAAAAAGGCAAAAAGGATTCGACATACAAGGGTGAAAGGCTCGTTGACGATGTTGGGGGTGTCCATGTTGTGAGTAGAAGGGCAAAGTTCCTCAAGCTTCTTGCCGGTGAAGATGTCGGTTGCAACAAGATGGACCTTGGCGTGACCGTGCTTGCCGGTCTTGGAAGTAGACATATCGACGATTTTGCAGGGACGTCCCTTGATGACAACGTGACCGTTCTTTCGGAGAGCCGAGCATTGCATAGGAGTGGTCAACGACTTTCCGGCATCGGCCTGGCTGAAGTCTTCCTGATGCTATAAAATGATAGGTCAGTAACAAAGAACAATGCCTGACCTTACAACAATGGCCCTTGCTTATGAAAGCAATGCCACTGCTGTGGATGGTGTGAGGCGAGGCGAGGCGCAAAATAGAGACGGAGGTGGTTATTCCGCGCATAGGAGTTGCGGGTTGCGGGTTGGTGATTGCTGGTTGCTCGCCATATCCCTCGCGTCGCGGGGGAGGGGGATGAAAATGGTGATCCAAGTGCGGGGTGATGATCAGCCTATAGTAGAGTTTGACACAGTACTCACATCGACGTCCGCCATTGTGATGGAAGTTGTATTGTTAGGGGGGAGAATAGAGGCGAGGAGACCAGTGCAGACTTGGCCGAGAGATGCCTAAGAAGAAAGAGTGAAGAATGAGGATGGAATGGGAGGAAGGAAGAGAGAGTTGTGTGGTGGGAGAGAGGGTGTGTAGAAGACGGTCGAGGAGGGAGGGGTTAAGGTAGGAAGGAATTCTTTTTTTCCCACAGAATTGGACCTTGTGAAAAGCCCGCCGCTGATTCGCCCAAAACTTTTTCTGCGAAAATACCAGCGAGGTAGGTACCTGCCTAGGGTACCTGGAAGTGTCTCTGTCGCGGGCCACTTAGGTGCTGGGGTAGTGCCCATCTTCTGCCCATCTTCCACCATACCACTAATCTACCTACCCAAGTAGTATGTACTATCTGTAGAGCCCATTTTAGGATCTCCTACCTACGTGAGGTATGTACTTGGTAATCTTCAATGTTGGTAATCTACTTCTTACCAAGCACCATGGTACATTAACGGACATGTGGAGGGAACGTGAGTGGTTAACAGATGTGTGGTACACATGTACGTAGTATGTATAGGCACATGAGACCGGCATGAGCTGGATCTATCATCATGATGTCAAAAACTGGTATGTAGTTGCACAATTAGGTACATTGTTGTAAGTATCATGAGTGCTGATATAATATGTATGGGTATGTAGGTAGTAGGTTGTTATGGTGTATCTTAAATTAGGCTTAGCTTGCTTGCTGCTTTTGCTTAGGCTTAGCTTACCCTATTATTAGTTGCTAAAATTTAAGCAACCTAATTTAATACTAAGTATTAATTAAATAAATATATATATTTATATATAATTTATATAAAAATAAGTATTTTTCTTTATAGGTTATATATATTATTTTAATATATAATATTTTTAAGATAAGTTTTACCACCTTAAATTAAAATAAAATTTACACTTAAAAACATGCTGCTTTTAGCTTAAGCTCTGCTTAAGCCACACTTAAGTAAAGCCTGCTTTTACATAAGCGTAAATTCATTATAATAAACAAAAGATTACCATTTTTATATTTAAAGGATTTAAGCTATTAATTTAAGAAAATAAAGTCTTTAATAAAGGATAGCAATTTAAGTTGTTACAATTGTTTTAGCTTAGTAATATAGCAACTTTTGAAATTATTACGCGCTAACAATTGTTAACGCTAGTAATTGTTACAATGGCTTTAGAATTTTGTTGTGGCTAAGTGTGTCATGGTCAGGTAGTTCACGGAAAACGGGGACAAAAATAATCATCTTTGATTGGTGGCCCGATTTGCCCTCTCGGAAGTCAGCACGCCCACTCCTACAAAGGCCATATACAGCGGGAACGCATATTCGCACGCAAATTCACATATCTTTCAGGCTATGGTATGCAAGCCAACAGCTACAGCTAGGCCCCCCCCCCCCCGCAAAATCGCACCCGAACCAAGCGCCGATCCGTCCGACAACCCCCGAAGTGGTACCCCGAAGCGAAGCAGGTGGGAGCTCTTTTCCTACGCGACGGGGACTGCAGTGGTCCCAGATGTAGTGAAGGCGGCTTTAGTGCTCATATGTTACCAACTAGGAACACCACGGACTCGTTGTTTAGACCTAGTATGGAGTAGCTACTAGGCATCAAAAGGAGCAAAAACGTCGGCAATGCTTCCCCTTCCGTACATCCACTTCCTGGACACGAAGCCGCCCTTGGCCGAGTTCTTCATCTAATCGATCTGACTCCTCCACGGTTGCTGGTCGTGCGGCATGTATGCCAATATGTAGAATGACTGCCCCCTTGAAGGTCGTGTCATCACCACGGGCCGGAGCCGGATACATCTGGCATTGGACAAAGCCACAGCACTTTAGCTGCATCTTCGATAACGACCCAGCTTTGAACCTGAACGTCGTCGTGTCGATGGGTCTCTGAAAGCTGGCGCGTGGCGCGATGGTAGGGAAGCAGCCCCCGAAAGCCCGAGAGACCTCGCTGCATGGGGACCGGTCGTATGTCAACATTAGGACAGTCTTGCCAACGAGTCCGGTTCACTAGACTTCATCTACGTCCCATATCCTATACTACGACCCGTCATCACGCCAGCCCATGTCTCTCTAGACGAGGACAACGGCGGAGAGTTCCGTATCCTTGCTCCCTAGATGTAAGTGTCAATGGTTCTATCTAACCACCCATCCAACCTAAGCTTCACGAACCGCCCCAATTCGGACGACCCATCTGACCGGACGCGATTCTCTTCCATGTCCTTCAGTATTCTGTCAATATAGTCTCCCGCCGCGGACAAATGAAGGATATGAGCGATGGCATTGTGAACGGCCAATAGCCGCGGTAAAGGGGCATCGATGGCCCGATTCTCCGCGAGGTACAGGGTCCGGGTTACCGGTAGATCAGGTAGGATGCCGACGGGAAGGAAAGAGTCGATGCGGTAGGTATGGTCAGGCTGGCCAGACACAGGTCCAAAGAAGACCTTGAAATCACCGAAAAGACGGTGGAGCTTGGGGGTAAGGGTGATGGCGTTGAAGGGGCGGTCGATATCGGGGCCTTGGATAAGGTATGCAACGCCGACGTCGAACATGTTGAGGATTTCTAGTGCGGCTCCTCTAGATGAATCCTAGGAATTTGGAACGTGTGATTAGTTGTGGGACGATGAAGGAATGAGAGAGATATGCGGGATAGGATGAAGTTGAGATGGAAATACGAGTCCCGTGGGTTAAGTGAGACGTACTAATTGTGAGGTTGACGCATTGGGCTTCGTCAAGGAGTGAGGGAGGATGTGGGCTACCTCCAGAACATCGAAGGACTCCCCAATCAGGGGATTGCCGTCGTCGTCTCGCGCGTCCAGGCCGTCTTTCTCTATACGGGCGATGGCTTCGTTCTGGTAGAAGATGCGTGATACGACGCAGCGGTGACGGTCGCGGACGAGGCAGGCCCCTCGTAGAGTTGAGACACGGTACGGGGTACCCGTGAAGTCTTGGGGCCCTTCTCCCTGGGTCCTTTGGACTGCGGAGTGGTACGCGGGAGAGGGCTGAGGGGTCTTGTTGGTGGACGCTTTCACTAGAAAAGCAGGCGCATTAATATGATGAGATTAGGATACATATAAACTTCGATAACTGAGGTCGCTTGCGGAGGGGTACCATACGTGGCAGGAAGAAGTTGTCCAAAAGGTAGTCTGCAAAGCTGAAGAGCGTCGAACAGAGGTCTGCCTCTAGTTCACGATTTGTCAAGTCGACATCTGCTTCCTCTTCCTCGTCCCCGTTCTCGTCCCCGCTCATTGGAAGGCTCATAGACTGGAAGAAGGCTCGGAGGAAATAGTCCCGGGACGCCTCGGAGCGGGCATATTCGTAAGTCAGACGGACAAGTCGCGGGCGGCTATAGTCGTGGCCAGTTCTTCTAGTTCTGACAGTGCTAGACCTTGCGGCGTTATTGTTGTTGTCGCCACCGCCGCCGCCATCGTTCCGGGTTTCGAAGTGGTTGACTATGTGATAGAATCTACGCTGGGCTTCTGCACGATGCTCTAAGGGTGGCAATTCAGAGAAATTGATGATGCCCTCGAGGGACGGCTGATGTCGGTGGATAGGTTTTGGGGAAGAAGCCATCCCAAATTTATCCGTCGTTGTTGCAATTTTTGTTGCCGTCGTCGTCGTCGTTATTTTCGATAATATTATTATAATATTATTATTTCTACTGTGTTTCGAAATGAGATAGGGTCAGAGCGGTGGCGACGACAACACTGTTGCTAATGAAGGTGTGGTTGATAATGCCAGATTTGAAGGCTGTTCATGAGGCGGTCGGAAGCGGTAGATTTCGGTAGGGTGCTACACCCCATTGTGAGGCAGGGGAACATGTACTTGTCGACCTATCTCGGCGCACGGCGATAATTCGAGCTGGAGTTGCCGAGGCGTTTGGCAAATAAATGATGCTTACATTATGAAGACATTCTGCAAGGCTCGTTCGGAAAGGCATTGGCGGTCTCCTGTGTCTGTTATTCAGAGAGGAACCTAAACCCAATACGGAACTTGACCAAGAAGAATCCCAGTTCACTCCACTCTGCTTGAAATCCGTTGATAGTTGTATTCTAGTATGGAATATTATGGAATATTTTATTATAAGTAGAAGCTATGATGATGCGAGGCTTTTCGTAACCTCGCGGTCGTAGCGTCCTGTCGCAGCGCCCTTTCGCAGCGCTTCCTGTTAGTTCGTTAGTCCCTAAGCCTCGGTACCTGTAGGAAGGTACGGATGGGGTAGATATATACCCCTCACAGTGGATGCCTTGTCAATTAGACCATTCCCTCTACACATACTATTGCTCCTAATATAAGCCTAACAAACCCGTAAAAAGCTGCGAGGTTGGGGCATAGCCGCAGTGATTGTCTGCTTAACCCTCTAACCCGCTAAACAGCCTTGGAACCCCCAGAGATCCCCACCACAGTAGGCGCTAATGTATCTCATGTATCGAAGGCGTTGCACTACATACTCCGATTAATGGGTACATCTCTTGAATGGAATATATTCATAACATTCTCGGTCCTCCATTGCATATACAATCTTTGCCAGGTATCCTGGAATCTCATAACACCGACGGGTGTTCAAAGATACCTATCGACACTCATAATCGAGAGCGTATATCGGCACGATTCAATCGCACCTCTAAAGTTATATCTCGGATCTATCTTGCAGATCATCTACATTGAGACAAACGAGGAGCTATGGTTGGAAAGAAAGGCCCGACCAGGGCTTCGATTGGAACAGAAAGACACCGTAAAGACGGAGCAGGGTGCTGAGCGTGTTAGAGAGATCGCTGATGCTGTATTTAACAATAAAAAGCCTGGAGAATGCATTGCGGGCTCTACTACAAGGAAGAGAACAAAGTATATATTGCTGGTTTTGTAGGGTTACTGGCTTAAATTATTGGCGTTCTAGTCTATGTGATACATGAATTCTTCTTAAACCTCAAGCGATAATTCTACTTTATAGAGTGCGCTTTTACCAGCTGACTTATAACAAAAGTACTACGACTGTAGATATATACGCCTAGGATATTCTAGGGCATATATTAAATATCCTATTGCCCTAGCAAACTATTTAAAGTTGAATATAGTGCTATAAATCAAAACGTGAGTTCCACTCTGTCCTAAAAGGGGGATCCTCCGGGTAGGTAGGTCGTTGAGATCCGAGGCTGCTCGAAGCGTATCTCTTACTCTTGCTAGGAAGCTATCACGGCCATACCAACCGCTTAAGCGTTTCCACCTGGAATCCGTTTCGACACGCTTGCTCCGATTGGCGTGTTTCTTCGCTCGGACTCTAAGTGACATTGCGATTAAACTATCGCCGGAGAGCTCCGTTCACGGAACGTCTGGAATAGTTAGCACTTCTATTATCGACAGTTTGTTGGCGAACCTTTACGGAATGGTCGGAAGCAGTCCATAGTGTAGAAGAGGAATTACCCCAGATGGTGCGAGTGATTACACGCCATAGTGTTAACAGTAGTGGCGTATCAATCCCTGAGCAACGAGGATACCAAATCAGAAGATGAGCAGTCGCGCATACGATGAATCTTATCTTACAAAGGATGTCTGTCGCTATATTGTAAGATACATCATTTAATTGAACCCAGCGACTGCCTTGACTGGGCATTAATCCTTTACGCGGGTCACAATAACATACTTCCCGTCAAGAATCCACTCGTCGTTTGACTCGACTAGAGCCTGGACGCTACGTCGGGCGTCGTCTTCCGATAGGGCGCCGCCCGCTCTGGACTTGTGGAAAATAGAGTCTAGTTCGCATACTGGTATCGAAAGCTGCTTGACTAGTTGCCGTGCGAAGGTACTCTAGCATCAGGGCGCGGCGTTAGGTTACCGTAGTATGTATAGTGACGTGATATTTCTGTAGGGGTATAATTGAACGTACCTTGCCTGCTCCTATGACCCCAATGACTTGGATCTTTCGTCCAGAAAGCTGTGGCTCCGAAGTCATCCTAGGTGGAGTCGTCCTGGGCAGACTTGGGACCTTAGCTGCTTTGTTTGTGGAGCGACTTCCTGGGAAGTCGCTCCAAATAGTAATAAATAGTCGAATCCGTTTTGGAATAAAACGGTCAGTAGTTTCTAGGTAGTGTAGTATCTATTTCAGTGCATTTACGGTAATACTCCGTGTTGTATTGGAAGTTATGCAAGCCTGTTTCATCTTGGGTTATGTAAAAGTGGGCCAGACCCAGGTAGGTACAGTCTGGAGAGCTTGAACCTGAACCAACCTAGAAGCTTGTGCAACTGCACCAATGTCTCCTATATTGTCCAAATAAATCTCGATGTACACCTCGCGACAAGCTCCTACTGCAACACCCTGATCCCTCAGCCCAGCTCGAGCATAAATCGTTGAATTCCGAGATGAGCTAGCACCGTTACCGAGTAGTCGAATGAATAGGCCGAGTGAATAGGCGTTAGAAAAGATGTGGCTTGATCGTTCCGGTGACCCGCGTCCGTCTACTCCAGGTCCTCGCCCGGGTCCCCTGCCGTCGTCACAGGCAAATACTCAACCACCCAGCCGCTCATACTCTCCGGCGCCACGAAGACCTTCGAGCGGCCTTGGCCCCTATTTGACCTCTCAACAACGACCCGGCATAACTCCGAGATCATCTTCTCTCTCCCTCGCCTCATCTGCCGAATCGTCTGCGTCATCTCTGCTCCCTTCCTCCCGGCGAGCTACTAGTTCTAATCTCAAACAAGCTATTACTGCTTACACCGGGCCGGACCCCGTTGATATCGTTGCCGCCCTCCTTGCCGGTACCACTCCCCCGATTTCTCCCGGGGGACCTAGCCATTCTCTAAAGCCATCCACTTCGATAACGTCGGAAGACCTGAACACCGTATTCGACTTTGGGGATTTGTCATTGCGCTCACTGGCGCTATCAGAAGAACCCCGATCCACAAGCATAGATAATAAGAGACAACAGTCAGCTGAAGGGCGTGAGTTTGCTTGGGATCATGCTATAATTTGAGCTTTGCTGATGTGAACTACTAGACGAAGTAGCTAAGGCCAAGTTCGAAGACTTACACGAGTCTATTCAAGCTTGTGACGAAATACTAGCATCCGTTGAGATTAACCTTGCGAGCTTTCGAAACGATCTAGCTTCAGTTTCAGCAGACATCGAGACTCTACAAGCGAGATCGGCGGCTCTCAACATCAGACTTGAAAATCGGAAAGCAGTAGAAAAGGGGCTAGCGCCTGCTGTTGAGGAGATCAGTGTTTCGCCTGTTGTCGTAGCAAAGATAGCAGATGGTCATGTTGATGAGGCGTGGGTTAAGGCTCTCAACGAAATTGACAAGAAAGATGCGGCGTATAAGAAGGGCGATTTGAACTCGGAACAGAATAAAGGTCTACAAGACCTTGGTCCCTTGTTAGAGAAGCTGGTACAGAAAGCTATCGAGCGGATCAGAGATTTCCTGGTTGCTCAGATTAAAGCCCTTCGGTCCCCCCATATCAATGCCCAAATTATACAACAGCAGAACTTTCTCAAGTTCAAGGATCTGTTCTCCTTTCTGCATAAACATCACCCTACATTGGCTAATGAGATATGCCTCGCATACATGAATACGATGAGATGGTATTATGCGAACCAATTCACACGGTACGAAAATGCTCTGAAGAAAATCAAACTTCACGTATTGGATAAACTAGATGTGCTGGGACATGAAGACACATCTCGCAGGGGTGCCGCGTTGTCAAGCTCTAGGATAGCTGGACCGCCTCATGATGCGTTCAATCTGGGTCGTCGTGTTGATATCCTCCGTACCAGCAATCAAGCCGCCATATCCTCTTATCTAGCAGAAGAAGACCAATCTACACATTACCTCGAGACCCCTTTTCGCAATTTTAACCTTGCCCTCGTCGACAACGCTACGGCGGAATACACGTTTCTCGCTTCCTTCTTCTCTCCCGCACTTAGCTACTCTACTATTTCCCGCCACTTCGTCTACATATTTGACCCGACATTCCAACTCGGACAAGTGCTAACGAAAAACCTTGTATCTGAGACATACGATGCTATCGGGCTTCTCCTCTCCATCCGCCTCAACCAACACTTCCAATTCGAGCTTCAGCGGAGGAAGATACCAGCCGCCGATGGATATATAAATGGCACGGCTATGCTCCTCTGGCCGCGTCTGCAGTTCGTCATGAACGCGCATTGCGAGTCCATTCGAGCGCTGACCACCGCGCTACCGACACGGCCGCCGCCTAAAGCCGACCAGGCCAAGCTGTCCACGGCACCTCACGTTGTGACGCAACGATTTGGGCAGCTGCTTCATGGGGTTCTCTCCATGAGCACCGAAGCCGGGGACGATGAACCGGTCGTCACCAGCCTGAGGAGACTGAGAGGCGAGATAGAAGCATTTTTGACCAAATTCAGCACGGCGTTTGGCACGGACAAAAGGAAGCGCGAGAGATTCTTGTACACCAATTACAGCCTCGTATTAACCATCATCGGTGATGTTGGAGGCAAGCTAGCTACCGAAGAGCAGGAACATTTTGAAGGCTTAAAGGCAGCGTTCCAGGAGGCCGTTTGAGCGGGCCTTGTTCAGGAGCAAAGCGNTTTTTTTTGTAGGCGACTAGCGTGTTTACCGGATCTGATTAAAGGAATAGCCACACGCGCAGCCCGGTAGTATAGCAAGAATATCACTCAATACGAGTGCATGACTTTCAACTTTTATTTTCTCTCCTAACTATCCACGGGAAGAACGTCTTACTACAGCACAAAAAAAGTGTCGTAACCCATGNAAAAAAAAACTAGTGATTTTTTGNTTTTTTAGCTCCTGCTCACCAATCTAGCGGTCCACGCCAACAGGCCAGCCCAGGCGGGAGTCTTTCGTAGATATATAGCACTGACACCGACCAGGAGGGTGAAGAGGAGAGTCCGGTTCGCCCACGCCACCCGGGCTATTTTCTGGCGTCGCTCGGCCCACCGTAACTCGCGGACCTGCCTATCGAAAAAGTCGTGCCCGTCTTGTAAGCTCTGGCGGCCCAGGGCTTTGACGTCCCTCGTCGTCTTCAGGACGCTGGCGCTGGAGATGCGGCGCCAGGAGCGCAGGGACTCGGGCGGGTGTTTGTCGAAGAGGCGCGCGGCCTCGGCGATGACGGCGTCGAGGTCGAGGTCGGGCGGCAGCTTGGACAGCGCGAAGTGCAGCATGTCGGGCTCCTCGTGCTCGAGGAGCTCGTCGCGGCGGCGCAGCACGATCTGCGTGAAGACGTAGATGCTGAAGACCTGCTCCCGCGCGATCAGGGCGTCGAAGAGCCGCGCGATGTCGCTGTACCGCTGCACGTTGTGCGCGAACATGGTCAGCGTGTCCGAGAGCGCGAAGTACGGCTCGTTGCGCGAGAGGTGCGCGCAGAGCCCCGGGTCCACGGCGTGCAGGAGGTCCGGGATTAGGCGCAGTTGGACGATGGCGGGCGCTAGCGTCGGAAGCATAAAGTCGCGGATCCGTAGCACGGAGAGCCGCGAGACGGCTAGTGTCCGTAGAGAGGCTGGCAGCACGAGGAGCAGCACCTGGCATATGTCATGGTAGCCTTGGAAGTAGCAAAGATATGGTTGTTGGCGGAGCACTTGGGTGATCAAGTCCGAAAGCTCAGCCTTCTTCCCTTCAAGCTGGGCTTGAGAGTTGTCTGGATGGGGAACTGTTAGTTGGGCACATGACGACGGTTTAGAGTCCGGGGTAAAGATAGGTCCCGGCGCGTACCATTTGGATAATAGACAAAACTCCTGTCGACATCTAGTTTGACTTGCTCTTCATCTCGATGCCGTGGTAAATGCGTCCACGAATTAGAAACATCTTTAGAAATATCGGACACCACACCGGCGTCAAAACCAAGAAGTATCGGCCCTGTGAAATGCGATCAGCCTCAAGATACATGCAATGTATGTCTTGGAGAGACAGGTGCGCCAACTTACATGACCGGCTCCGTAGATGGTCGGATAAGAAGCCACCTGGCGCAATAGCTATATCCTTTAGCTTATCGATATCCTTCCTTTCACATGCATCCAGGATGCGGGCTCTCTCAAGTTCGCTCGCAGATACACGAGGCTCTGCATCCGCTTGGGTTTCTTCGGTATGCGGGTGTTCTTTCATAGCGGTTATAGGGATGTAAATGGGGGCGATGTTGATGATGCCGAATCAGTCCACTCTAGCCTCACGACACGTGAGCTTTACCACCGGGGGATCCAGCTATGACTTTCTTTAAACTCTATCTACTTCGAGACCAATTGCGCAGGCAATATTGAAGGTGAAAAGTGTTATACAGCGGTGGCCACCATACGTAACGCTACATTTGATAATTCTTGTCTTGTAGTAAGTAGTAATAGAAACCTGGTCTCCTTTTTTAAGGTTCGACGACAACTGGCGTCATAAATGTAAATGTTTGAGACGTGGGACGTTTGTAGTCAAGCAGATAGGTAGGTACCTCTTAATCGGGATAGCAATCGAAGTCCGGGATAATGAAAGTGAAGGCTACCTGGCTTGCCGCATCTGATGAATGAGCCTCGTAAGTGCCGCCCATGAGTGTTTCTTCCCTACGGCCACGGTGATTTAAGGCGACCTCCTTCTCGCAAGGTTACATGAAGTACCTGCCTAATACTTTAAATAGGTACTTCTTCTATAAGATGAGGTCTCAATGCTCGAGGAACAATGCCCAAACAGGTAGAAACCTAAGAGACATCATGGAGGATGTGGTGTCCACATGTAGATAAACAAAACACATTGTGAAGGTAGATGTACAAGAGAACACATATATCTTTCCCCAGATATATGTACCATGTACTTACAGAATGAATACAAATGGGCTTGTGTTTGAATACCATATACATATACATATATAAATTCATGTATCAGTGGTTCTATTCTTGGCAAGTGCTCATTAGATGCATGTATATACACTAGGTAGGTACCTAGGTAGGTTTAGGTACCGCCTCAACTACATCGGAGCTTCACATGTCTCTCGATAGCTGCCTTCTAGGTATCGGCGAACTTCCTCATCACCCCGGCTTCATAGGTACACTCTGTTCCCCGTCTCATTTCGGTCGGGTAGCTGCTGCTCATAGGAGGTTAGAGGTACCTCTTACTCTATATCGTTGCTTTTGTGAGCTTACCCCGCTTATTCTATAACGTTTGGGCCTCTGAAATGCCGTGACGTTTATAGCATAACACCCAGTTCACGGGCACATCTCATTCTTCATAATGTTGGCCCTTCATTCTACCACGTACACACAACGGATAGGAACAACGTAACGACATTTTACATGTCTAGGGCAGGCCAATACAACTGGAACACACGTCTGCACTCTTTCTTCATCTTAATCTGGGTCGATACAGGCTCGAGACTCAACCGCCTTGGAAGCCCCAGGTCGAGCCCCTACTACATTGTCCACCTTGGAGCTACTAGATAACCGAACACACTCTAACACTTCGCAACGCCAGAAATTAAGGTTACCTCATTTTTGCTCTGGTTTCCATTTAGCAGAGGCCACCAATTGCGACCAGTACCAGAACGTACAGGGAGATAGACCAGTGGTCACCGTCCCGCCCGGCCACCGGTTTGGTTGTGGCCTCGGTGTATGAATGACAGATATTACCAGCCCGCCCTTGAGGAAGCAAGGCTCGTATAGTTTCTAGTTGATAGAAACCATGGCATTCCTTCAGACTCATGTCTTTGAGAACGACGGGTGGGTTACCCGCAACGTAACTGCCGAGGAGCTCGTCGGGGCGAACTCTCGTCCTCGTGTTGAGGCCCTGGCAACCCCGAAACTACCCACGTATGGTATTCTTACTAGAACTATCATCGAAAGCCCCGTAATCCGTTGGGTGCTTCCTGTTCAGCTTCGGTCGTCAAACTTCAACGACGTAGCTCTAGTAGGGGTAGGTTCTTTTTCTTTATTCCCGCCTAACCCCGCTTAGAACACAGCTTCCTAGCTAAAAATCGCATTCCTTGCCTTATTCATTACGCACCATGGTCTAGTACTGTTCAGGGTATGATGAGAGGAAGCGTAACCTGTTTATCCTACTGCTAATCTGCATATATTTAATGCTCCCTACTACCACTTGTATTTAGAGCTGGAGTGTTGCTGACAGTAACAGGATCAATACGTTCAGATATGTGAACTTAGCACAGATGCCCAACTACAGCCTATCGCAAAGAAAGTGGACTTGGGCTCTAAAATCCGGAATTGCTGTGTCATGGGCACTCACGACTACCTAAGAAGTAACAGAGAAGCAAGGCGCTCTAATTACTATAATAGCAGTAGTGATGACGTTAATATGATGGATTCTGGCCCGTTTACGTCTAGCTACACTCCTAGGCACATCGACTTGTTCCAGCAGGTACTTGTGTTGGTACTCTGTACTGGGGAACTTGTGTTTCTCTTCATGAACTTAACCGCCGATGGCGATTGGGAATTCGTCTCGTCACATTCCTCCATCCTCAGCGGGCGGTTAGTAGACCCGGGATTTCATATGACAATTAGCCCCGATGGAGGATACCTGGCCCTCGCTTGCTCCGAAAGTCTCTTTATCGTATATCAGCTAGAGTCAATAGAGGATCTCCACAAGCAACACAAGGAAGGGTTACCCATAAATCCCATTCGATCGACACAAGCAAGAGCTGTGAAGGGCGTCATTCATAAAATTGACTTCCTCCACCCTAGCGTGGCGAATGACTCACAACTCATCTTACTTGTCATCACCGCGCGGTTAGGGGTGTTTAGACTAGCCATATACGAATGGGTGAGTTCGGAGTCACTGCAAGATGTGTTGGACGAGGAAAAAACGGGTATTAGGCTCGATGGGACTGCTGGGATACCACTACTCATCATACCCTCGACGGTTGGTAGCCAATTTCTGATCATAACGGAGAATTCTCTAGCGATCTGCTCGGATATCCTCAGCGGCTCACCGGTTTTCGATACTTTTCCACTAGAGCAGAAGGACAGTACCGACTGGCACCATGGTAGCCATGCTCCAATGTGGACAGCCTGGGCGCGACCAATGCGGGAAGAATCATACCACGCAGATACCGACATGATATACCTTGCTAGAGAAGACGGCTGGGTGAATCTTCTTGAGATTACTGAATACGGCATTGACTCGGGCATTTATATTGGCCCATTAGAATGTAATATCGATTCAGGGTTCGCATCTCTGAGTACATCCCATGCAGAACTTCTAGTGGCAACCGGAGATTACGGCCACGGCGCGATTTGGAGCGTACGTTGTATTACCTTCTTCTCTCACTACTTTGCTGTATATCAGGGCTAACACTACCCCTTCTTCTAGGTGCCACCAAACCAGCCTATCAGGCTTATTGGTTCATTGCCTCATTGGTCTACTACAGTCGACGTGACGTTAACGAAGCACGCGAACAAACCTCCCAAATCGGAACATAAGAAACATTCGAAGCGACGATCATTAGCTGAGACGACACCAAACCACGTGGTGTCACCAGACAAGATATTCGCTTGTTCTGGTAGAGGCGTATCTGGTGCTATTGTAGAATTACGTTATGGCATCCAAGCGAAAATTGGGTTGGACCTTCTGTACTCTTCACGCATCAAGAGATGTTGGGTTATCCCCAACTTCACTGGTATACCAGAAGATGGATTTTGCATGCTTTTAGCACTCCCAGAGAATTCGGCCCTCCTACATATTTCGCATGATCTCAGTGAAGTGTCCGAAAAAGCCCAGAGTGTAGTGGCATTCGATCTTCTCTCGGCTACACTTGCAGTTCACGTTTCTAAGGACATTACAATCCAAATCACAACTATGTATGCCACGATAGTGTCTTCTACTACCTGGTAAGATATCCGATTCCACCAAAAAATTCATTACTAATTCCCTGAGCCGTTAGTTATCAACATTTGATTAGTGATATGGTGGAGGATCCTTTGGCAACGGTCACGGACTCCGCCGTAACCGATGAAATACTCGCCTTATCGGTCTATTCTCACTCCACCTTTAAAATAATGGTATTCGGTCTTGTTGATAAAAAGACCAGATTTGTATTAAATGATGTCTTCGAAGTGAAAGGTGAAGTCACTGCCCTTTCTGTGAATACACTATCAGCTGGTGTTTGTGTTCTTGTTGGCCTTTCGCAGAAGGAGTTGTCAACATTAGCAATCTTCCCTGTCAATTTGTCTCAGTCTGGGGTGCAAGCAGTGACTGATACCCAGCAAGGTAAGATGCCAATAATTATACGCTTGAGACTAATTGGTCGCTTACTCATGTTGTTAGTGCCAATAGAATTGAAATTAGGAGAGGACGGGGATATTGACTCTATGGCAATTAATGCCGTGACTAGCATCGTATGCGTGTCCGAAGACAAGATAGTGGTTGGTATGAGAAACGGGGATGTACTCACAATACACTCAACGGGCGGTCGCCAATTTGGGCAAGAACCGACGGTAACCAGAAAGAATCATTTCGGGGTGTCTGCATCACATGTATTCACAGGGCCAATATTCGACACGGGTCCCTCAAGTCTAGTGTGTAATGATGCAGGACTTGCGATTATGAAGGAACCAGATGGGGAAACCAACCGGGGTTGTTTCGAAGAGATTTTCCGAGTCTGGCTAACTGATGCGAATGAACCACACTCACCGTCTCCTACAATCAACTCGGTCGTGGGATTACACGAGATACCACCTTATGGTGGCTCTACATGGGCTATGGTTGCCGGTGCGCATATATGTATAACGGAACTACAACCCTATCCCACTCCCGTTCCACGGTATATGCCTATCGGGGGCACCCCGCTAGGGATCCTACACTCAGAGCGGCTAGATGCTCTTGTTACGGTCGTTGTAAAGAGCGGTATCCCATCTTTGCATTTCTTCGATCCTATGACAGGTATTGATCTATCACATCCAGTTAAGAAAATGTCCGACCAAGATGACGGAAAACATACAGATGTCGAGTACATCACATATCTAGGCAATCCGGACACCAAGATCGCGTCTCTGCTGAGCTGGCGATACAAGAATAAGGGGAATGTTTACGAGTGGTTTGTCATATTGGCAAGATTAGGAGACAGTCAAGGCCGTCTTTTGGTCGTCTCAGCAGAGCAGGAGGCGACTACCCCCGAGTCAGAAACCCCACGCCGGATTCGCTTCTGGACTCGGTTCCATAGGAAAATCAAGGATGGGGCACCGCGATCTGGAACGACTGATGATAACGGACTATTTCTAAACATCGGTAAAACTCTTGAGTATCATGTCATAGAAGACAAGAAATTCAGAACGGCCATGAAATACAACCTTCCATCGCCAGCCACATCTTTGGAGGTGATTGATGGTCATTTACACGTCCTGACTACCCATCATTCACTGATTATTCTTGATTATACGTCCGATGCTGCCCTCAAAAGTCAGCAAATGGTCCAAATACACACGGACGAAGTCACCCGAAACGGTCTACACTCTATTGATGTAGAGTTATCTAGCGGTACTAAAGAACGACACCAACGGCTTCATTTGGTGTCCGACCCTATGTGTAGCGTTTACGGCCTGTGGCCGCCGGGTCGAAACTTCAGCGCTTCAAGCTTGCAACTGATGTTCCAGGCACACTTAGCAGTATCAATTCGAAGGTTTGTCCATGGATA
Organism: Xylaria multiplex; assembly: GCA_011057905.1. Taxonomy (NCBI): domain Eukaryota; kingdom Fungi; phylum Ascomycota; class Sordariomycetes; order Xylariales; family Xylariaceae; genus Xylaria; species Xylaria multiplex. The sequence goes on from WUBL01000070.1 coordinate 167,951, forward strand.
CACACGGCCACGCTGGACCAGACACCAGCCACGGTATGGTCATTTGCCGGGCTGTCCAGATAGGCGTAATATACTAGGCCTTGCAATGGATGGGTCGCTAACACAGTTTTCAATCCTCCACGAATATGTATGGCAACTGCTAAGATATATCCAAAACTTAGCCATGACGTCGAAAGAGATATGCCTCATCCCTCGCGAGTACGACGGTGCCGACGACTTTGAGCTAGATCTAAACTCTATTAGCAAGACTAAGAGACACATCGATGGAGATGTCCTGCAGCGATGTCTGGAGAAGAAAGCACTCGACCGAATAGTGTCAACGCCGCAACAGTTGACTCAGCTTCAAGAACTGCTCAGGCCACTCAAACTTGGCGCAGATGGGTCGTCGACCCTGATGGCAACAGACGAGGCTCTCTTGGCATATGGGCACACGTATGGTATACTCGAGTACTATCTCTCCCCCGCACTATGAGAGTCTCGACTACTACTCGTTCGATCAAGATTGTGTCTTGCTCTCACTAAGTTTCTCTCACGGTTTCCCCCCGATTAGGTATGGGGGGGANTTTAGAAGATGAGGCATTCAAATATTATGGCTATATGGGCGCGTTCGAAGTCCAAAACATACATGACTCGATGGTTGTCGACGTGTACTTCTTAAGTGGTGGTTTAGTAGTGCCTCCTTGGTTTTCATTCGTACACACAGAATGCGATGAGAACCCCAACATTAGAAGATAGTTTTGGCGTCATAGGCTGTGTGTAGACTCTAGAATAGCATATGCGCAGTCCGAAGACGATCGGGGCTTGAGATACTCCACTTTGCATTGTATGTACTTCGGGTTAGACAAGGCATACCTCTTCTTCCTGACCAGACATCATCCATTCCACATCCAAATCCGAGTTCTTTGGTTTCATTAGGACCCCTAAGCGGCGAAACCTCCCTCCTCCATCCCGAGTTAAAATAAGCCCATTGTATTTAGTAAGTAAGAGGCACCAAAAGTTGGCGGCCGTCTCCTCTGGTACGTCGATCGCCGCACGAGCTACGATATGGTCCGAGGCTGCCTTATCATCATTCCCCCCATCTTCCTGCATCGGCGCAAGATTCACGTAACATCGATCTAACGCGCATTTTGTTAGTGGCTATTTCTCGAGCTTAAGGTAATTTTTGCCTGGGACCGCTACTGTACACGTAGAGACCGTGGACAAGCTGAAGGAATCGGGGAAGTTGTCGCTGTACTCACTCCTTTCTGCCGAGTTATCGAGACATCTCACCCGCCGCGGTCGGCCGAAGAATTCAAGCTCGCAGCTCTCGATATGGGCCGCGGTCGCGTGGCAGGCTGTACCACGCGTCCATCGGCCTTCGTATTTTGGCCGTACTAGCCAGTTCGATTCGTGGTACTTTATATCGTACCGGCCGTGAGCGTTGAATCTAACGTAGCCCTCGATCGCGGCCCACGACCACGAAGGCGCCTTCACGGGAACCACTCGAGCTTGCGTGTCGGCGTCGCCCTGCGGAGGAGAGATTGTCGTTACTCTACGGCGCGGGGGTGCCGTTCGGGATGCTTTCGGCCATACTGCCCACATTAAGCCGCGCAGCACTACGATACTCGGGTTAGGAATGGCTAGTTTGAGCGTGTTGATGATTCTGGCCTGAGAAAAGAGTATTTATACCCTAGAATTTCTTAAAAATGATGAAAAAAGCACCGAAGATTACTTACTGTCGGTTTCCCAAAGGCCTGCGAGGTAGCGAGAGCGGATTTTCGTCTTCGTTATCTGCGCCAGGCCACTAATGGCGGCGAAAACATCGGTTTTGTTGGTGAGTTTTCGCAATGTGTACAAACTTATGACTTCTTTATACCAGAAGACTAGCCATCGGCGGACGAGTTCGTGGTCGTCTAGTTTTTGGGCACCTAAGGTCTTCGACTCTGGGTCAACTACGTAGCCTCTATCGTATGGGTTCCGGATCCTGTAAGGTATTGGCCTGCCTGGGGAACCGTCCTCTTGGACTATCAGCTCTTGGCATTGGAAAGTCAATTGCTCTTTCCCGAAGATGAGCGCACGCGACGACAGTAAGAGCTCCTGGAAGCACCAGCCGCGTTCGGACACCGGCCCATACATACCGGAGCGAGGGAGCGACATCCAGATATTGCCCATCTGGGCCTCAGTCAGACCGAGCTTTCGCATTGTGTCTTCGTCGTTGAAGGGAACGGCGCAGGGACCCACTACTACAACATCCAGGAGTTAGTAGTTTGCTATTTCGACCGTGTGCTGTGCGAGTCATCCAGGACAACGGGATCATCGTTTCGACCCGGGAAACAAAAGCCTGCGGATNAAAAAAAAGGAATAAAGAAATGGACCGGATGATTACTTACCAGGGCGAAACTTGTTTTCCAAAAAGCCCTCGCTAGAATCCGCCGCCCGTCCAGCGACGATAGTCAGCGCCGCGTTGCCGTACACTTGGGCCATTCTTTTCGACTCATACTCCCAGTCCTCGGCGTTGCCTTGGATGATGCAAAGCGCGTCGATCCAAACATAACGGAACCCAAGGTCGCGAGCGAGCTGGAACATGTCCCTATGGGTCTTGGACAGCTGCTCCTCCACGATGCACGAGTGTAACTCTTCTAAATTGTCGTCTTGCAGCACGGTGGTGCGCTTCGGGCTCGCACCCCAGCAGTAGGAAAGGGCTAGATATGGGCTTTGGATCTTGCATTTGCGCGTGGTTACTATGTGGGATTGCTTTCTGTCCTGGGACTCGCCCAGGTCGATTAGACGAGTCGGCAGTTCTGACTTGGCTGCGTCGTTGAAGAATGGCGATGAGCAGAGCTTGTGCCGGGTCTGGCAGTGATGCATGAAGTGCTGCACAAATCCGATATGGTACCCTGGGTTCCGATCTACGGTTGTCCAGGTCTCGCAGAAGACATGAGAGGCGGGCGTCCCTTTTTCTAGCGTTAGTTATACTGGGCAGTTTTTAAGATTGAATATATCAATGTCTGGAGATGACTTGGCGCCAGCCCTAAGAGGACGGTGAGTTTTGGCTGAATAGCTAGACCCTACTCGGGTTTCCCCATGATTTACTCATCCATTCATTTGGATCTTGGGTTAATCCCTAGGATTCTAACCGATTCGACTCAAAGTAGGCAGGAGAACACAAGCGGCTACGAAAGGCGGAGGGGATGGGAAAAGACGGAAAGGGAAGGGAGGGATCAAACCTGGGTCAGCGAATATAGATAAATCGACAAGGAGGTTAAACCTAATTCCAAGATTAATCCATACCGAGTTACCAGATGAAACCTCGCTCGAAGAAGCAAACATTCCCGGTTGAGGTTTAGATGGCCGGATCATCCCGCTCAGGTACTGCGCAGAGGGCAGATTAGTTAGTTAATACATAACCTCCTCTATATGTCTATAGATACCTCATGATATGAGGGATTCACAATGCTTAGGCTCCCCTTACCACATTAGGATCATCGATCTCTTTGCCGGACGGCTCGAATCCACGGAGATACCCAGCTGCACCCTTCTCGTTGTACCTTTGCACTAGACGTGTCCACCACAGGGTACAGAGGTCGCAGCCTGCGTCTGCGGATTCCTTGAGGGCTTTGAAGTTCTCTTTCAACAGCGGGCCGGCGCCGCCATCCAATTGTTCGGTGCGAAGCTTGGAACAGTCGGCGCACCGCATCGCTGTTGTGCTGGAGTGAGATACCAGAAGGATGATGGGGGGAAAACTTTCAGCTTTTCTGGATCTCGACTTGGGAGATGGACAGGAAGTAGGGGTCGGGCCTCAGAACATGATGCAGTTGCCTTGCCTTGCCTTGTCCTCTAAAGGCTGTATTATGTGGCGGTGCTGGATGGCTGCTGAGCCCTATTTATCTTGCGTGACAGTACCAATGAAGCAAGTAGAGGGGTTCTAATGACGGTATAACATAATGCTCTTAATAAACCATTTGTTGTGAGGGAGGGTCAAGTTCAAGTTTATGAATCTATCTAGGTATCACAATGACAGGCAACGGGCTGAATGTGGGAGACGATAGCATTATAAATCCCGCCGTGGAAGGATTCCTGAATGCGATCTGTGCCCTGTCGCCAACATGGTGTCTATATGGAATGATGGATGCATACACATGACTCCCTCCCTCTCTTGACTGTTGTAGGGCTGGGCTGTTGGTTGCTGTGCATAAGTTGAAACGAGTTGGGTTAGGAGGATGATACAATAAGATCTACCGTACCCGGAGACCCAACCCGGTTAGCGCTTAAACGACTGCTATGAATACAATACCTATTCTAACAACACCACTTTGTAAGATAAATACTTATACATAATTAACCTTTATCTATACCACCTACTCGTCAAATCTTAGGTGGCAAGGTATGAATAAACATATTGGGAACCATTTGCCGTTGCTTGAGAACTCTAGGCTTTATACTACCTAGGCAAGCAGTCTCTAGCAACATAACACCTATCCAATAACCAACCCCTCTTCTACCAACCACACTTCCCTCCCCCCTTGGTCTGAGAAAGGGGAAGGGGCCCGGAGTGTAGCATCAGCCCTCGTTCTTTTATACCCAATCACCTAACCTACTAGGTTAGCTTAGTCTTGATCGCCTCGCCTATCTACTGCAGCACGTCGATCTAGTGACTTCAAACAAGCAAATACATACCTAAATAAACAAACCAGAAGTCCCATCCCAGAGACAAGGAAAAGTCGACCAAACAGCAAGCCGAGTAATCATATATAAATAATTCAATTAAACTATTCCGTCATAGCCCACCCCCACAGATACTCATTTTGTTCCCAGCGTCCACTCATAAATACATGATTAGCCACATGATAGTCGTCGCAGTACAGCTCTCGGGGGCGTGAAAAACCATACCGCTTAGAAACATCCCCTGTCATCATCGCTACCTCAGCTATCTAACAAATCACGTACCTAGTTAATATCAAACAGGGACTTAAGCTTGATGATAAGCGCCCACTCGTCGTTCGTCACCTCTTTCCTGTAGAACTCCTTTAGACAGTCGATGCTAGCACGCGAGATCAAACTGTATAGCGTATCGGATTCCTCGAGTTGTCGGCCGTACGTTGGCTGGTGGCCACCCATCTCGATCTTGACGGCCACCGAGGGCTGTCCCTTCTTGCAGATTGGGATCTGTTTGTGATCTCTTTCGATCGACGATCTATACATAGCTTGTCAGTTTCGGGGAACAGGAAACGCAGTTATCCCGTGTCATGGAATAGTAAAACTTACACTCGGCCCAAGCTAACAACTTCCTTGCCACCCGTAGCGCTCTGCCTCACGGCGGCTATGGGTGTGCCGACTCGGAGATTACCATCTACCACATCAACACCGACAACGATAGGGTTAGTCTTGTTGAAAACCGCTACAGTGTTGAGGACACAGGGGAAGACGGCGAGCAACTTCGACTCTTCTTTCTTCTTCTCAAGCTGTTCCTCCATGTGCTTGGTGAATGAGTCGAAAAGATGGTAAATAATGTCGGCGGTGAAAATCTTGATGTTGTTCTCTTCGGCGTAGGCCTGAGCTTCCTTATCCACCTTGACATCGAAACAGAGCATGACAGCGTAGTCAGGGCTCTTTTCCAGCATCGTACCGCACTGCATCACGTCACGCTTGAACACGGGGCCGATACCGACGTTGGCCACAGGAATCTTGCAATCCTTCAAGAAATCGAGAAGCGCTTCGAGCGAACCAAGGGTTGATGCCTGTACGCTGACACCCCGTCCCGATGTGGACACACGACTGAACAGCTTGTTCAAATCTGCTTCAACCTCTTCCTCCAGATCCTCTTCATCGTCATCAGGGCCAACCACGAGCAATCGAGAACCAGCAATGGCACCTTCTAGGCCAGGTGCACTAATCTTGACACCCATAGCTGCCTTCACTTCCTTGTTGTGTACGTATTGCGATTTGACACGCAATTCTTTCATGACAGCCGGAGTAAGTAACGCTCGAATATTCGTAGTGATAGCCCCTTCGACACCACATACTACTATCCGGTCGCCTTCTCGAAGAATACCATTGGACAGGATGACATCGATCGTCATACCGAAACCCTCGATAGCCTTGACTTCGAGGACGGTGGCCTGCACCTCGGAAAGATACATGAGCGAACCAACCATTCTTTCCTGGGTCAACTGTAAGATGAGCTTCAACATATCTGGAATACCCTCTCCGGTATGCGCCGAAGTTGGGACCAATGAAACATATCGGGCCATAGATTTATTTTCATAGAAAACCTCAGCATTGAACCCTTGCTCGGAGAAGGCGAGCTTTGTCTGCTCCAATCTATTTTTGAATTCGTTCTGCACACCTCGGCTCTGAAGAGCTAAACTCTCTTGGAAGCCATTGTTGTCGACCTTCTTCCAGCCGTACAGACGATCGATCTTGTTGAGCGCGACAATGAAAGGTGTCTTTCGGTCACGGAGCAGCTTCATCGATTCAAGGGTCTGAGGCTCGAGGCCGTGCATGATATCGACAACCAGAATGGCAATGTTGCAAAGTGAGGATCCTCTGGAACGCAAGTTGGAGAAAGACTCGTGACCAGGTGTATCGATAATCAGAAGACCTGGGACCTTTATTTCGAACTTTCCATCCGGATTTACGACGGCGGTCTTCTGCTTGATAGCCTCACCTAGTAAAAGGAGGTTAGTTGGTGATGCCTAGCTACTGGAGGTGGTTGCAACAAACCTGGGAAATACGTGGCACCAATCTGCTGTGTGATACCACCCGCTTCTCCTTCTTGGACGTTTGTTTGCCGAATCTTATCCAACAGTTTTGTCTTTCCAGTATCGACGTGACCCAGAATACAGCAGATAGGACTGCGAAGGTTGTCCTTGGACCTCGCGGCCAATGCAGCTTGGTGGGCTTTCTCCCTCCGATCGGCGGCCTCTCTCTTGCGCTGGGCCACAGCGGCTCGAGCAGCCGTTTGCTCTTCATCTTCAGAGGACTCCTCTTCCGATTCGGACTCGGACTCAGACTCGGGCTTCGCAGCCTTAGGCCGTGAGGGTAACGCTTTAGCAGCCTTCTTCTCGGCCTCTTCCTCTGAATCGGCATCCCAGCTGTCTTTCACGTCATCGCCTGAGGCTGCGGCCGCCTCCCAATCATCCTCAACCTCTTCCTCTACCTGTGCCTTCTTTGCAGCTTCTTCAGCAGCGGCTTGCGCAGCGGCTTCGGCGGCGGCCTTGGCCTCAGCCTCCTTCGCTGCAGCTTCGGCTTGTATTCTCGCCCGCTCAGCAGCTTCGGCTAAGACTTTTTCTTCATCCACCTACAGAGGATTAGCATAGAACATTGAAGTAGGCCACGGGAATGAACTACCTTTTGGTCATTCTTCTTGCCTCGCTTCCTGGTGTCGTAGGTAACCTTCTTTTTCTTTTCCTCTCCCTCTTCTGCAGGGCCGACCTGGAGACCAGCAGCAATCATTTGTTGAAGCTTCCTCTCATTGCGGGCCTTCTCTTCCTTTTGAGCCTTTGTAAGATATTTTCCTTCCTTTTTGAGCTGTTCAATCCTCTCCTTTTCCTTTTGCTTTTTACGAGCCCGCTCTTCTTCCTTTCGTTTAGCTTCTTCAGCCTCCTGTTTCTCCAACTCGACAAGGCGAGCTTTTTCATTTGCGGCTGCTTGCTCAGCTTCTTCACGTTGCCGCCTTAATTCCTCCTGTTGCTTCTGGATGGCGGCTAAATGTGGTGGAAGCTTTTTACCCTTCTTTCCTGGAGCTTCTGCTGCAGGTGCCGGAGCTAGGGCTTCTTTTTTCTCTTCGGCGGCGGCTTTAGCAGGTTCAGCAGCTTTTGTGGCGGGCGCGGGTGCCGCAGTCTTCTTTTTCGCAGCCTAGATAGGATAGCAAGCGTTAGAACTCGAAGCCAATTGAGCGAGATGTGCAATGGTACTGACCTGTTCCTTTTTCCTTTGCTTCTCTCTCTCTTTCTTTAACCTCTCCTTCTCGGCCTTTGTGAGAATCTTGCCAGATTCGCCGACATCGTCTTCATCCGCAGCAGCAGCGGGAGCCTTGGCGGCGGGCTGGTTCTTATTCTGGTTCTTGTTCTGCTTTCCTCCTTTACCCTTCTTCTCTGGCAGAGCGAATTCATCCTCAGCGGTTGCTTCTTGGGGGGGGTTGGAAGGCGGTAATGTCAGTGGGCTCTGGAGTAGCGGGTTGCGCCGATTCGCCGTCAACAAAGTTCTCGGACAGGCCCTTTTTCTTGCGCTTCTCTCGGTTCTTCTTCATCATGGCCATAAGGCCACCGACGGGCGCATCGCCTTCCTCTCCCTCTTCCGCCGGAGCATCGGCGGCGGCAGCGGCGTCACCATTTGTCGGTGCAATGCTCTCGCCAAGGTCAGCCTCCCAATCGTCGGCTGCCTTCTTTCCTCCCTTCTTTTTCGGCGGCATCTTAGATAGCCTGCTAGATGCGTGGCAAGATAGTGTCGAGGGCAGTGGAGAACCTTGCTGCGTAGCAAAGTGTTGGCCGGGTCACGTTGAGGGTGGGGGAGGGTCTGCGAGTGGCCTAGTAGTCGAGACGAGAGGCGAGATGAGGCGGGGTGATTTGTTGCGATGTTTAGACGAGGGAAGAGAGACGGATAAAGGATAGGTAGATACAGGGTATATGGTCTAGAGTCATGTCCCAGAAAAGTCCCGAGACATTGCCTACACTCTCTTGAGCTTATCTCCGAAGGCAAAAGAGATTGCAGACAAGAAAAAAAAACGAGAAAAAAAGAAGTATCTAGCTCTCTCACTGGATGTTGAGGGCGAGAGAGGGTCTACACTAGTATTTGGTGGTGGAGTCGAGTTAGTTGATGTGGGAGACTTGGAGGCAACTGGCCAACTGATGACGCTGCGGGGAGTCGCGAGCTGTTTCAGTGTTTCAGTGGGTTTAGGTAAATTTAAATTTGTGAAATGCTTGCTGAGCACATGGACACATGGGCCTAGCATCCATTCAACGTTGCCCCGAAACAACNAAAAAAGGTCCGAGGTGCCAGGCGCCGATAACGACTTAAGCGAGGTATCGGGTTTCTCTTATCTTACCTATCGATAAGGCGTAAGTGTCAGGACTCTAGGTGGGAAGAACGTCGAAGGTAGAATAATACACTTGACAACACTAATAACATTATGTCTTTGCTAATAAAGGTCTTTTTCTTGTCGTTGGTAGCGTCAATGGTATAATATGAACATATTCTGTCGCCCTAGTACTTATAACTACACTACCTAGGCATGTTTTAGCATTTACTAGGTACCTAAGTTATTAACATTACCTCCTTGGTTGGATATAAATGAACAAATGCACACCAAAGAAAACACTTAGCTAGACATAGGGTCTTTAAACCAAATAGAAAGTAAAATATCTAGTGATCGATTTGTCTTTCATTAAGATTATTCGACGGCAAGGGGTTCCCTATTGTGTTTATTCCATAATGAAGTTCTCTCCGGTAGACTATCGTATTGTTTGCTTTCATACCCCCTATCCCCAGGGTTTGATTTCAGGGAAGAATCTACGGCTCTGATTCCACAAAAGATCAGGCCCTTTGCAGAACAACTTATAAACAGCACTAATAAGAAAAAGAAGAAAAGAAAGAGAGAAAAAAAAAAAACATACAACACCGGGGATTCGCTGGTCGTCACCGACCCAACTACTAATCCGGCGCTCATACCGGCTTATCTATGGGAGAGCGGACGGGATCCCGAGTTTTCCGATGGCTATGGTCGTATGTGTTGGATTGTCTTCCTAATGGGGATTATATACATCCCAGCGACAGTGTAGCTCTGCCATTGCCTGTATTCGTTCCGGCGATCCCTGAGTTTGAGTACGGTTTGCGTCCGGCAATGGAGAAAGAGACGAGGTACCGATAGTTGGTATTCGAGTCACTATTTCACAGACAAGAATGTGACGTTAATAACAAACATTTATAATATTCTTTATGTCTTTCAAATTCTCCTGTTAAGAATATTGGCCCAATACGTCTCGAACCGAGAGGGCCAAGTCCTATCAATGCAATACCTCTAATCACGGCAAGGCGCCGCTCTAGACTTTGCATCGAAACCCAGTTAGCCGGAACCTGAGGGACCAGGTAAGTCGTCTAGTAATGCACTCCTCCCGTACCCGCAAAGCATTGCTCATTCTACGCCACATTAATATAGTTCTCTCGGCAAAGAACAGGTCCTGAGATCAAACTAGCCATGCTCATACAAAGCCAATCTGCAAGACGGCACCAGTCCAGCTCATGGCAAGGATATACAGAGCCAAAGGCTCAAGGGGATATAAGATGATGTGACGATGATTCTCAAGGTTTGCTAGAGAGGCGAAAGAAAGGTGTTGGTCGGTTCGACCGTATCGCTCTCGATCAAATCTTGGATGGAAGTGGTCTAGTTTGTGATCGTCTAAACAATACCATATTCAACCTCGCAAAAAAACCTTTGTTTGATTTTGATGCTTTCTCATACCTCTCTGTAAATAGGTTAGTTAGTTAGTGCGTTCGGGAAAACCATGTATTTTCCTAAGCGTGGACCTGCCTCCCAATGAAATCCTCAAAAATAGCATCGCACCGATCACAATAAATAAGAGAAAATCTCACATCCTTCGACCTAGCGGGCCCCTCGGATGAGATCTCAGGCAGGTTGTCCGCTTACTTGACCTCACGCTATGCAGAAAGAGTAAAGCCAGCAGAAATCAACATGTGTGACAAGGATAATGTGCTTGGAACTAGGGGTTCATATTCATAATAATCTACTATGGCTTCTGAGGTGTCCATGAAGGAGAGTTCCTTCCTCGAGAAGTCTAGGAAAGTGCCTTCTATTTATACATGAATATTCCCTCTCGTTAGGCAGCCATGCTGCCTTCCTTCTTGTTGGCAGTTGCCTAAAATGTCTTAACTGTTGGTCCTTCTTGCAGGAGATATGCTCTCGTGACTTCCTCAGTCAACCAATAGACTATAAGGTCTGCGCCAAGGCCTGTAAGGCCTTCTGATTGGTTGAAGGGGTGGAGACTAGGAGTCTTCCGTGTGACAACATGGGTAAACTCAACTCTAACAGCACCGCCAGCCAACATGCATATTACAAGATAGGTAGAAGCAGCAGGCCACATCACTGCTTACATACTACCAGCTACCGACAACTATGAGGCACAGCGCAGGATTGCCTAATGAAATCCTGTGATCCTTACATTCGGAGTAGTTTGAGAACGAATTCCCTAATACGCCAAACTCACAGGCAAATAAGTATGTGTATAACCAAGCAACACCAACTACTATACCCAACTACTCAGGAAGTCTAGTGTCTTAATGTTGCAACTACAAATAAGCATTAAAAGAACAGAATACAAGATCAAACCCGATNAAAAAAAAAAATAACAAAGGATAACTAGATGGTCAGAGGGAGGGATCGAAAAAAGAAAAGAAAAAGAAGACTCCGAATCGGGGAATCGAACCCCGGGCTTGACGGCACACCACAGTACATGAGAGCGTCAAATGTTAGCCACTACACCAATTCGGAAGAAAGTATCCATCGACCTCGGCCGGACTCGAACCGACAATCTCTAGAGGTTTCAGCAAGTACCGAAATCTAGCGCCCTAGCCATTAGGCCACGAGGCCCAATCCATTTTCATTGTGTGATGTGATGGATGGTTGGGATCCGTCCGTCGTAGGGGAGCCTATAGATCAAGCCGGAGGGGAAAGAAAGGAGGGGTTGTGTGAATGGCGAACTTGGGTAGTGGGAAAAGCTAGGTACCCTAGCGTGCAAAGTATTTTTCTCGTGGCTTGTGATTGGGTCGCAGGAGGAAAGCAAAGCAAGGCGGGTGGCGCTGATGAAACGGCAGCCATGCAGCTATCATATTCCATATAACAGAATATTCACACACACACACACACACGGGGGGAGATATCTATATCTATAGGTAGTCTTGCGGGCTTATAAAATGTCTTTTTCTCATTTACTTCTTATTTTGTAACTACGGACGACTTAAAGGATAGGAGGTACCTAAGTACATAAGGAGGTAGGTAGTAAGTGCTATCTACATATCTATTGCCCCGCTGTTTCAATACCAGTCAGTTACTATCACTCACTACCAGCAACCCCATCAGCTCCTATATATATCCTCACTCACTCACACTCACCCAGTCAATTCATCTCAGCACAGCAACAACTACACTCCTCAACATCTCAACACTCACTAAATCCCACACAATGAACACACACACACACACACACATAAAAAAAACGAGTATTAAAGTTAGTTAGTCATGAACATACCCGTATCCGGATAAGGTCTATTTCAAGTCTGCAGCCGGACTCGTGTGTGTACTACTAAATTGAGCCGCCGTAGTCTATCTCTAACACCGCAATATCCGGGTCGGGAATGAAAGGGCAGATATCTTCCCAAACCATCATTGATCCATCCAGTCCCGCCCAGCTCCATTGCAGTCGATTCCTTTTTCTTAAAAAATAAATGTTTCTTCATCATCGGCCTCATATTCTCATGCCCCTGTGTCGGCACAATAACACAACTAGCAGATCTGCTCACCAGCTGAATTGCTTTCGCTCATATCGCTCAAACTAACCACCTCCTAGGACTGGGTTTCTTCAGTCTCTGGCTTAGCCTCAGCATCCGTCATCTCCTCGTCCTTGTTGCCCTCGCTCTTCTCCGGCTCGGCTGCTTTACGAGCCTCCTCCTCGGCCGCCTTCTTTGCAGCCGCCTCGGCGTCAAGCTTGGCTTGCAACGCTTGGCGGTCGGCTTCTACCTTGTCAAAGTATCTCTGCGTGATAGGGCCAGCCATGGAACGGATTTCGTCTATCTTGGCGATATAGACAGCCTTTGTGCTGTCCTCGCCCTCTTCGTATAACCAATCCTGGTACAAGTCAGCGCGCGTTACATTATTGAAATAGGGAATGCGGAGAACTAACCTCGCTTTCGGTGAGCTTGGATCTCAGCTTGTCCTTCTCCTCGTCGCTAGCGAAGTCGGCATACTGGTCGTCTAATTTGTTACGCATATCATAAATAAAAGTCTCAAGCTCGTTCTTCTTCTCTTCTGTGTCGGCCACTAGCTTATCTTCCATAATCATGGCCGCCTCTTTCTCGAACAAGCTGCTCTTGGTGTTCGCATCGAGGGAAGTAGTTCCGGCGACAATAGGTAGATCACCCTTGCGAACTTGCTTCTTGACCTTTCGCGTCTTGGGCTTGCCATCCTCCTTCTTGTCGTCGGTGTCCATGGCCTGAAGGAGAAAGAAGTCAGTAAAAGCATATCAAAACGCCTAGGCTTTCAATGTAGCCCATCACTGCGGTGTGATAATCAAGGGGGTAAAACTCACATCAGGGTCTTTCTTCTCGCCATCTTCTTTAACCTCCTCTTCGACTTCTTGGTCTTCAACGTAGTAACCACTCTCTACATTCAGGATACCGTGAATATTGACACGGGCCTTTAGTTTGCAGATCATGAATTCCGTCTTAGGGTCAGCCTTAACTCCCTTGACTGAGAAGCGGCCGATGAAGGGGGCCACCTTGCCAGGAAGGTCCTCGGGGTTCGAGTACCGCGCCTCGAGATCAAACGGCTGTTTTCGGTAGAAGGTTAGAATTTTAGTGGAGGGTAGAACATTGCCCCTGCCAAAGACAGTCAAGCTCGTATCCTCGTCGGGGATATCCACGTCCTTTTCCCATGAAAATTCGATCGGGTAGTGGACGATATCTGCGACGGAGAAATCCCGGACCTTGAAGACAGGCGACAAGATAGCGCAGGCGAAGGCACAACCTCGAGCAATGGCTTCATCCTGGTTGAGAGTGAATGACAGACCTTTACCGAAGAAGTTCTGGATTCTCTCCTTGATAGCCGGCACACGACTGCTGCCACCAACCAGTTCAATGAAATCAATATCATCCTTGGTCAGTTCAGCATCGGCAAGCGCCTGCTCTAGGGGTCCTGTGACCTTGCCTAGGAGCGGCTCGACGAGAGCCTCAAATTCCTGGCGCGTCACCATAGCGTTCACATCGATATCATTCATCAGAGACTCGATGTTGAGAGGAGCTTGCTGGTTAGCGGACAGAATCTTCTTGAGCTTCTCGGCACCGGCTTCGACACGTGCGAGTGCCTTGGGGTTAGTCGCAATGTCGATACGGTACTTGCCCTTGAACTCCTTTTGGAAGTGGTTGACTAGGGCCAAGTTGAAATCACGACCACCAAAGTGACGGTCGAAAGCAGTAGACTTGACTGTGAGCTCGCCCTTCTTGAACTCGACGATGGAGGCCGAGTAGTTGCTGTGGCCGATATCAATGAAGCAAACACGGCGCGGCTTCTGGTCTTCGGCGGGTAAATCAAGCTTCGTGATACCGTAGCCCAAAGCGGCAGCGGTTGTGTCATTCATGATCCGCAGCGGCTTGAGGCCGGCGATCTCAGCAGCGTCGAGAATGCTTCGTCGCTGGATGTCAGTAAACCACGGTGGCACGCTCAAGACGACATCAGCCACGGGTAGCTTCAGCTCAGCAGCAGCCGTTTGCTTGACCTTGCTTAGGAACATAGCAACAAGCTGGGTAGCCGTGAACTTCTCCTTCTTGCCCTGGTACGAGACCTCGGCGCCCACCTGGCCATTGCAGTCTACAAGGGCGGCCGAGACATATTGCGCCTCGATCTGGACGTCGGGATCTTTGAGAGCGCGTCCAGCAAGACGCTTTAGGGAGGAGACGGTATTCTTGAGGTTGGAGATTTCTTGTGTCTTGGCCGGCTCACCAAGATAGCGGGCTCTAGGGCCGAATCCCACTAGGGAACTGAAAGCCGACGTTAGTAGGAATAAGGTCATCGTCGACGAGACGGGGTAACAACTTACGGCGTGGCACGGTTGGAGACTTCATTGGTGATCTAAACAACAAGTGACCTGTCAGCCTTGTAACGAGAACTACAATAGTATAAAACGGACGAGTGGAGAATGGAGGAAGGTATTACGCACAACATCAACACCTCGATTTCTCGCTACAGCAATAACTGTGTTGAGCGTTCCGAAATCGACACCTAAAGGGCAGTGGTATTAGTAGATAGAAGACAAACAAGCGCGCAAAGGCGCCTGAGCTGGGGAGAAGACATACCAACGACACTCATGTTGACTGGATAGACGTAAACAAGTGGGAGTAGTTTCGTTGGAACAGGATTCGGCTGAAGGACCGGGGGAGGGGCTTTCAAGAGGAGGAGAGACGTCGGCAATAAACAGAGCAAGTCGAGAAGAGGACAGGCTCGGGCGGTGAGGTGTGAGGTCGGGAGGTCCGGCGGGGAGGGGAATTTCTATTGTCCAGGCAAGTGACTTCACTTCCTACGCAACGGGATAGAAGACTGATTCTTTAAATAAGTAAGAAAAAAAAAAAAAAAGCTGCCCAAATGCGCACTGTAGGTATAGACTACCTAATAAGAGGTGGGAGAGGGAGGGACAAGCGGACAGGTCGAATTCTGTGTAGTCCAGTGTGTAGTCCAGTCTAGCCTCACCCGGCTTACCCCTCCTTAGCCACACACCCCCTCGGGCGGGGCGTGCGGTATGCCAGGTGCCGCCGTGCGAAACTTCTAGAGGCTTCACGTAACCACCAAAGCGCCCAGCAAAGGAGAAGAAAATCTTCCAAAGCATTCCTACATTCCCACGCAACAACGCATGCGGACCGCTTGACTGGTTCCAGTGGTCCTCAGTGGCCCCAGCAGCCCCCAGTGCTACCACTAATAACGTGCCTGACCACAACCTGACCTAGAAACCCCCGTTGCCAGCCTTGTCCGCCATCAACCCATACAGACATTAGGTAATACCCATAAAATATTATGTGTCGCCAAGTTCCATCCTGACTCTCGATGCCACACTTTTAACTTTATACAGGAAAAAAATCCATTTCCATTACACTTTATTGTTCCGCTTTTCCCCCTTCCTCTCACGGTCCCGTCCCGCCACAGCCGGTTCTGAACGATGACGAACTAGAACCACTCCCTCCCCAGCCCCCTCCTCTTATCACCCCGCCTTCACCTGTTATCGCTGCCTATCAGTCGGTATCGATTTTCACAACACGATGGTGGGGTCATCAGGTACAGGATCCACCTGTTTTGTAATTCCCACCCCCCTTCCCTTCCTGACCGCCCGCCCCGCCATCCAGCAAAAAAATAGATGCAATTAGATGCCCCCCTCCAGGTAACCAAGAAGGCAGACATGCTTTGATGACCACCAGGTCCCCCAACCTTTTCCTATTTGTCCACATAATATCTATATACNTTTTTTTTCGCGGAATCATGGAATCGAAGGGAATAGAAAGACAGACCACGTTATTCTCTCCCTCGCCAACAAGATTTTCGTGCCTTCAAGGAAGGTTTCTGTTGAGTAGTTGTCGTCATCACGAGTCCAATTACGTGAATGACGCCATACCCCGGATCGATATACATATACGACAGAAGCCAAACTCGTTGCCAATGTCATTCCTCAACTCTCTGGTGGCACGGAAAGGTAAAGAAAGAATAGAATCGTTCGTAGTGTGTATGCGACGAAACTACCGATCACATGCATAAATTGGCACGCCTCAAAACAAGTTCTCATCGCCAATGACCTTGTTGCGATTATGAAGCATGAGTACCCACATCGAGTGCACAGGTGGCTGCTGGGTCATAGTATCTGATTTACTGCTGGTTTCAGCAGGTTTATAGATTCCTTTTCCTGCTCTTTTAGTCGACTATATGCTTCTTATCTGCCCATGATGGCTCAATGCCGCGGCACACAGCCTCGTAGTCGTGAAATCTCTGGTCATGTAACGCCAAGTTTGGAGTTGTCCAGAACATCGTCCAGTTCATGTCCTTCAACTTCAACGTGCCCCTTGACCGCTCGAAGTACCATTTATTGACGGGGTTGTCTTTTCGACTCCTCCAACACACACCGTCAGGAAAGCAATCTCGGACCATCGCGTTGAACACAATGTCCGCTACACCTCCGGCGCCCTGACTTTTTCGGAGAACGGCGAACTTATCCAAGTACGGCACTCGTCGGCTTGGATCCGTTGTCCCAGGAGGGCTTTCCCACGTAAGAATAGCGCCACCTTCATACTCGCCCGCAATTATAATACCTGCGAGATTGCCATGGACACGCTTCAGATAATCTTCGACGTCAAGTTTTCGCCCAAAGGAGTCTTCGATTAAATTAACCAACCGGGGGAGGTCGATACGGGGATCAGTCAGATTAAGGCTGCTTTGTCCAGGTTGCGGAGGCTTCCAAGGTGTAGTTTTAGGGTCCGGAAAGATAGTAAGAGGCATACCGCGCTTAGCCAAGGTTGTTAATGATCCGATCTGGCACATGCCAGTCGACGACGTGATCGGCGTGAAGCGCTCGGTAGGCAGTGAGGGTGATTGAACTGGTTTGTCAGTCAAGAGGCTGTGAATTAGTGGGTTTTGACCCCGTCTGGTCCCAACGAGGGCAAGGTCCATTACGTTATCCTCGGGTTTGCGCTCCTTTGCTGCCTCTTGTGGAGTCGTGATAATGGCCGACGAAGTGGGAGGAAGTAGAGACAGAGCATCCCTTGCCAGTTTAGCATTCTCTAAATGGCGTGCCCTATCGGTACTTTCACTTAATAGTCCCGAATCCGTAGGAGCCTCTAGGTCGGCCTGCACCTCTTGGAACTGCTGCTCAAGATTCAAGAACAAATGTCTGCCTGTTGCCCGGTTCCTGGCTGGGATGCCTCCTAGGGGATCAAGAATAATAATACGGTAAACTTCGGCGGACCTTAAAATTTTGGTGATGGGGGACTCATCTTCAGGCACTTGCACAAATTGAAGACCAGAGAGCTGTCTGGTGAGAGCGATGATAGCGTCATTCACATTGACAGGCTTGCGCACACATGTATCCGCGGTGTATCCGAAAGAAGGTATTATAGCAATGAGGTCGTCCTGCAAGACTGTCATGAGCTCACTTGGGTTTCCAATGAATAAATCTTGAGAAGTAAAGTGTGAGGTAGAAAGACCATCTCGTTTTGCTATAGTTATGGGCGAATCGATTACTCGTGCGCCTGGAGCATCATAGTTGTCGATGGCCGTGGCTATACGTCTCGCCTGTGCAGTTGCGGTCTGCCGCTGAGTGATTTCGTCTTGGCCGTCGCCATCACAATCGACTACCACTACACTAACGAGGCCAAGCTTCCTAAGCCGGCTAAGCGTTTTGGCCACACCGTCAAATGTAGTGTCATTGACAGTCTCGGGAACACGGAACTTGACCAGAGCCACAAACAGGGGCTCCTGGATTTTGAGGTCCTGTTCCGACTTCGGACTAGTTTCTACAACAGCAACTTCTCCGTCACTAGTCTTAACACCACTGCCTGCTAGAATAGCAGAAGGGTCAAGTACGGCGCTGCAACCATTTGAGGGAGTTTGTGGCGTGGTGCGCTGTTTGAAACTTGTCGTCGATTTCCTCTCCAGGAAAGGCACAAATTTGTTCATATAGGCCTTGGCATCTCGCTTCGTAACTGAGGTTTCGAGAACAGTGACCAAAAAGTCCTAATACGGCATGAGCTCATGAGTTTACCAACGTGACTAGGACTTAATACTCTTTCTTGATTTTTCTTCAGCTTCTGTGACTCTGAAATAGAGGCATAAGGCGACACGAATGGCAATGCCGTCCCACTGGTGTTTGCCGGTCGCGACGGGCGAGAAGCCAGCGTCGAGGACCTTCTGCCCCCTCCATGGGATAATTCATCTGTTTTGGTGTGGCCGGAATGCCTGAACAGCGATGTCTGGAAGATTAAGAATAAATAAGCCTATTGTTATGCGACAGAGATATCCCATTTGAGATGTCGTTGCGGCAAAGAGGAGGGGGCTTGCTTAATCGAGCCGTTGCGTTGTTGGGAGGGATGTACAGCATATAGCATATACATGCACATATAAGGCGACGGTATGATTACCGAGGTAAGTGACGTACATTCCAGCCAGCAGCAGCCTTCGTATAGGTGGTTTGTCGTGGGATCATGACCTTATAATTCCCCTTCACAATTGGCAGTCGAGGAGAGAAAGCCTATCGCATTTCAATAGAACATTCAAATAGTAAATGGGGATAGAGAGCGACAGCGGCGATATCCCCAGTGAGCTTTATACCCAATTCTTGTGACACGAAAATCACAGCACACCGTGACTCAAAAGCTGCATCGGTGGGAACAGGAATGCAACCTTGGAGGGCACGCATACAGCATTGACCTTGGCGATAAGCCCCCGATAAGTATTAATTTAGTGGTTAGCTCAAGAACTAAACCGACGTTAGGCATGAGCTCTCCGCTATAGGAATGAAATACAGTACGTACAGCTCCATTAGACCTCATCTAGACTACCTCCTATGTACATACTTAGGTTCAGTACCTTGCCTACCAAGTAGGTAGTCTATCTACATGCAGTGAGGTACCATCCAATAATCTATAGATGAGCCTTTGCATCCATAACTACCTAAATTATATTTCCCGTCATGAGGTGATATACCTAGGTAGTATTATACACAGCGACTTAGGTTAGGTAGATTAAACGGATTCATAAACCATGGCTTAGATCAGGCTCGTCCACATAGTGGATAGGTAATTAATTAGGCAGAACATCGTCCAACAAGTCGAAGCGAGTGGTGAATAACGTCTTTTGCTACTATACTTGCGACTCACCTCTACACAACAAAGCATGCAGGTCCAATTAGGGTATCCCGCTAAGGAAAGTTAAGGGAAGGTAGGACGAATAAGTAGAATTGCCAAATACGGCATCTCGTGCCACCCGCCAGCAAATGAAAATTTTACAAAGTCGTAGGTCACATCGAAATCCTTAGATGACTTGTCCAAAGTGTGCAGTTGGAGAGCTAGCAACGTGACCCCTCCGCCCCTTATATATAGAGATCCCGTTAAGAAGCCTCCAACAATGATTACGACGCCTGATACCCGCATGCCCCTATGCAAGGGGGTCGATATCGAGGAGGCCTCCATCGCTCGGCTGCAGCGGTGGCTACAAGATGCCAGGTTTACGGCGACAGACCTGGCCGAGTGCTATCTCGAGAGGACGAGGAGGCTCAATAGTGTTTTAAAGTTAGCTCGTTCAAAGTGAGCCACTTAGCAAGGAAACGCTAACGTCGACAATTACATGCAGAGCTGTCATCGAGCTGAACCCTGATGCATTGGATATTGCCCGGGCGAGAGACGCGGAGAGGGGACGCGGTTTCATCCGAGGTCCGCTTCATGGCATCCCGTTCCTAGTCAAGGACGTAAGTACCACCTTCACTAATAGTAGACCAGCCTGTTGAGAGGCTCGCGGTGCTGGTAGTGCACTATACTAAGATATGATGGTAGAATATTGCCACGAAAGATAAAATGCAAACCACGGCGGGATCTTCGAGTAAGCTATTGATTTCGTCTTCGACGCGTTACTAGTAATATCTATGGCCCATTTGTTCTCATTATTTTTTACCGTAGTGCTCATTGGCGCCAAAGTTCCTGAAGACGCCCAGGTTGTCAAAATGCTGCGTGAAGCTGGCGCCGTGCTCTTGGGACACGCCAATATGTCTGAATGGGCCTCTATGAGAGCCACTTACTAGTACATTAATCCTCAGCCGACATCTCTAAAATTTCGGATGGCTAAGCGCTGTAGTTCCGAGGCCTACTCGAGTCGAGGTGGGCAAGGTCGAAACCCGTACAACCTAGCAGAAAACCCAGGGGGTTCGAGCTCTGGCCCTGCTGGGGCTGTTGCCTCGAACATGTGTGCATTCAGCTTAGGGACCGAGACAGACTCCAGCGTAAGAAGCGCCCTCTAGGTGATATCTATGCCGTTACAAGGTGTGTCGTCCTGACCCTTATAGGTTATCCTGCCGGCCGATCGAAATGGGGTGGTAGGTATAAAGCCTACCGTTGGTCTAACTTCACGCGAGGGTGTGATCCCCGAGTCTCATAACCTCGACACCGTCGGTGTCTTTGGGCGAACTGTTAGTGACGCAACGGTGGTCTTCGAAGCTATATGCCAGCCTCCTAGGTAATCGTCGGGTTTTGATCCTAGTAACGCCACGCGGCTGATTGAATATTATAGAGAGCTCGTAAGTCAAGTCGTGGGGCAAGGCGCTTTAAAAAATGCCCGGTTCGGCATGCCGTGGAAACGAATATGGGAAAAGGCTTCTTGGGACAGTTCCGCAAAGACACAGTATCAAGCCCTTCAAGCTCTGATCGGTCGAATTCGAGCTGCTGGGGCGGAGGTCATAAATGTTGAGATTCCTAGTGCTGAGGAGGTGGTACCTATAGATGGCGGTTGGGATTGGTATGGACTATTTCCCCTTTCTCAGCTGTGCCTTCTAACATAGGTAACTAGGGACTACCCTTCGAAGATTGGGCACCCAGAACAGTCCGAGTTTACGGTGGTAAAGGTGGATTTCTACAATGATATNAAAAAAGTACCTGGCGGGTCTAATCGTCAACCCAAATAATATTCGAAGTCTCGAAGACATCACCCAGTACAACATTGAACACACCGACAAAGAAGGCGGGGTGCCAGGAACACACCCAGCGTGGCCGACAGGCCAAGATAGCTTTGATAAAAGCCAGGCATCAAAGGGCATTGAAGACGAAACCTACAAATCTGCATTGAATTATATTCACCGGAAAGCGCGAGATGAAGGGATCGATGCTGCGCTGAAGTACGACGGCAAGCCTCTAGACGGTTTACTGGTTCCCGTCCAAGCAGACGGTGGTGTTGCTATGCAAATAGCTGCTCAAGCGGGTATGCTGCATACTTTTCTATGAAAATCACAGGCTAAATTTTTCTCGTAGGGTATCCGATGATCACGATCCCAGTTGATGTAGAAAACGATGGTAAGCCAAGATTTCATGCCTGCTAACATAAGACGGAGACTCACTGCTGGTGGATAGGCGTTCCATTTGGACTAGCGATTATACAGACGGCTTTCAAGGATGATAAGCTAATCAAGTACGGAGCGGCTATCGAGGCAGTGGTTGGAGGGCGACCACGACCACATTTTCGAAACATTCATGCCGACAATTGGAACTACGTCGGTGTACCCCCAGAGGAGGCAGGACCTACGGCTTGACCTATTGAGGGTGTACGCAAATAAGCATACGTTCTAACGGAACACGCGGGCAAAGTGACTAGACGTTGGTGCTGCTCTCAAAGTTTCACGTAACTATAATACGAGGTATCCGGAAGGACGAGAACCCAAGCATTCTCGCCTATAAACAGGTCATACAAGCGCTCAAGTCTAACAGTACACGAGGCCCTCTGACCGCTTCTTGAATTATCGACATCCCTCTGGATCGCCAATCCAACGACGCTCTGGTTCCAAGCTTTATGAATAGCCTTATGAGCTTTGTTTACCAAGGTGCCAGCTTCTTAAAGTCAAGTATACCGATTATTGGTGCGGAATAAAATAAACGAGAAACGTGGCTGGCATTGTGGTTATCTGTGATACTAACCCAATCGACAATTCGTCGAGACTACGAGAAATATTCAATAAGCATGATTGTTACCGAAGTAACCAAGGCACTGACTGAGACAGGCGAGGCTTATACGACCAGGTTTATCTTAATCGACATACGCTTATTCGGCGGCGTGACTCTGTACTATGGGCTGAAGCTAGCGATATCCACATGCGGTAAGAATTATCTAGAGTCTCGGGAGCTTGCAGGAAGCGGCGAAGAGCGGAATTTGCCTACTTGGGCGATTTGTGACTCCAAGGCATGTGAAANGGGGGGGTGACTGATTTGTAGTTACTTACTGCTGCTTCTGCTAGAGCTTGAGTTTGCCATGAACGATCTTCCGGTGTCTTGTTCTTTAGTAATTAAAGAAGAAAGGGGGGAATAGAAGGGAAGAATCCGTACGTGGCCCTGTCCGCCGCGTGGTACGATTTCGCCAAAATAGCGAGTGTTATAAACATTGAGTATAAAACTCGTATCGAAAGCGAGGAAATGCTTTAGCGGAGGTACCTGATACCTAACAACCAACCGAGTAACTACAATAGAGTATTGGACGCGTCGATAATCGAGTTCGTACATTCACATGTCTACTCGCGTTGTCAATAACAACCGTGTTCGCACGTACACTTCTAATTCGTGTCCTAACCAAGCCATCTCCCACTAGCACCACTACTCTTCAATAACTCTAGCTCCGCTTGAGTTCTCTCATCTCATTCCCTTAGTTTTCCCAGTCTCGTGTGCACAACTGCCGGCCACGTCCATAATGAAGCCTTTCCTCGTCGTCTTGCTCGAAGCCTACGCGCTGCTCCAACCAGCTTCTGCTCTCCAGATCCTGCCCAGCAGCAATGGTTCGATTACCCTCCGTCATAGCTACGATTACATCGTTGTGGGGGCTGGAATCGGCGGCCTCGTCGTGGCTAACAGGTTATCGGAGAATGCGTCCGGTACACACTCCCTCCTTACTCCTGTCGCAACTACACCAGGTAACAGTACACTGACTAGAATTTTTAGTATCTGTTTTGCTCATAGAAGCCGGGGAGCTGTGAGTACGCCAAGCTGTGTTATATATGCCGTATTCTAACCCGTGCTGGGCAAGGGATGATCGGGCTGAAGACGTCACGGTGCCGGGTAACGTGGGGCAGGAGAACCCGTCTCGCTATGAATGGGCTGTCACGACGACGCCGCAGCAGTTCCTGGATAACCGGACGCGGACATTCCCCCAAGGGAAAGTTGTGGGCGGCAGCACTATTATGAATGGCATGTGTTGGATTAGAGGTCAGTACGCCGATACCCCCTTTTAATGCGTCTCACTAGTTGAAGTTACCCAATCCTGGGTTTCTACCCCAGCCAGCCTCGAAACTCTTGGGCTTTGTTTATCGTAGTAGCATTTACCGACTCTAGATCCCTAATTAGGTGCCGCTGCGGACTACGACGCCTGGAGAAATCTGGGAAATCCTGGCTGGGGATGGAGGGACCTGCTGCCATATTTTCTCAAGGTACGTAGATTATTCCGCAATTTTTGATTCTTTTTGTTTGTGATCTGGAGTACTGACAATACTTATATATGTGGTAGTCCGAAAACTACACGACGCATAGTAGCCCATCGCTACACATGAGTCCCGCACAAGGCAAACATGGGAGACGAGGACCGGTCCAAGTCGGGTTTCCACGCTACGTCTATAACCAGAGCTGTATGTGTAAACGGGTCTATTTAGTGCGGCGTGTATGACTGCGACTAAAAACTGGATGGTTTAGTCAACTTCCTCGACGGTATCCAGGAGCTCGGCATTGCGCTCAACGAAGATCTGAACAGTGGCTATGGGACAGGCGCGAATTTGGTCCCAGCTAGCATCAAGGTTGCGAATCAGTCGCGAGCCGACGCCCGCACGGCATATTTAGATCCTGTCCTCTCACGTCCCAATCTCGAGCTACTGACAGGTCATACCGTTACGCGCATTCTAAATGGAGTTGCTGGTAACAAAACCTTCCCGAACTTGTCGCACAGGCCAGGGGGCACGCTGAGGAAAGTTACGGTTACTGGAGTTGAGGTAAAGTTGACCACGAGCTTCGATTTCGCCGGGCATCTATTTCTGCAGAGGCATAAGTAGATTGCTAGGTACTCTGGCATTGTCATCGCTAATTCTTGGTGCTTCTAGCTCGCAGCTAACTCGACCACCCCAAGATACCATGTTTATTGTAGAAGGGAAATCATTCTGGCTGCGGGAGCCATCTTATCGCCTGTTTTACTTCAAATCTCCGGATTCGGGCCAACTGAACATCTGCGCAATCTAGATATAAATGTCTTGGTGAATCTGCCAGGGGTTGGAAGCAACTTGCAGGATCACGTCATGGTTCAACCGGTGTATAAATGTGAGAAGTGTTTCCGCCCACAATACCTGAGTATACTGATAAGCTGTTAGATACGGCACCGGATGTGTTTTCGGCACTGGATATCGTAGGAGCTACAAGGGAGGCCGTCCAGAAAGAGTATCTCAGTAGCCGCACCGGCAAGTACGATTCAACCTTATTCGAGAACTTACTCGACTAACCTCTAACAAAGGACCCTGGACGGCGACAATGGTGAATGCTGTGGCTTTTCCAGCGCTCGATGGGATAGCCTCACGGGTCCTTCACCTCATCGCAAACGAGACGACTCAAAATCTCCCCTCGATGTACGACGTCACGTTGCGCGCAGGCTATGAGGCACAGATGGCCCAAATACGTGCCCTACTCTCTCGACGCGACGTAGCTGCTTACGAGCTTATGGCGACGTCCTGGGGACAACTAGCGGTCAGCGCGATGCATACGCTTTCCCGAGGCACAGTTCGTGTGCGCTCGTCTTCGATATTCGATAATGAACCGCCAATTATTGATCCACGACTTTGCTCGCATGCATTTGATTGCGAAATCCTGCGGTTAGGCCTTGAGCTCAACGACCATCTTATTATTACTGACGCCATGGCTGCGTTGCTTCCAGTACCGCCACCGGGACTCGGGACCCAGGATCTTAAAAATCGGACAGCACTTATGGAATTAATAAGAGGAATGGTACAGACTGAATTTCACCCCTCGGGCACCGCCGCTATGATGCCGCGCAGTGCCGGGGGTGTTGTCGACACATGCTTGAGAGTATATGGGACAAGGAACTTGCGGGTTGTAGATGCGAGTATCATGCCGCTGATTCCAAGTGGACATATCCAGTCAGCTATTTACGCCATCGCCGAGAAGGTACCGTCTTATCCCCTTTCTCTTTCCTTGGACAATATACGTGTGTTTAATAATGAGTCAGCTGCTGATGTTGCGTTAGGCTGCGGATATTATCAAGTTAGAAGACTGGGAAGCTATCTAGCCTCAGCATCCTCTCACCCGCTATTCTGTCGGCCTCGGTGTTAGAGTGTTGTCGAAAACTTGCTTGTTTGAAGCTCAAGGGTATGAATGATTAGTGAAGGGCCTGAATACGACAAGGTCTTCATAGAATTCCTCGCGCACGCATCGAAATGGCACGCGGTAGACGCAACGCCGATAACGTAATGGTAATAGTCTGTAGCACCTGTCTTTTGAGCTAGAACACCGTACCAAAGAGCTCAACGATAATAAACTGTTATTACTGACAGTAGGTAATTGACGCCTAGGATGAGCTAGCTTAATATCCCATGTTGGACTCGTATGGAAGAGAATGGCTTCGAAAGGGATTATGCTAGGGATCAAAACATGTCCCCATTCAACTCACTCGATAGATTGAGTGACGAAAGCATTGTCCAAGAATTTGCATCAAGCACGCACTATACCGAAGTATAGTAATTCAATCCGCGATGATCTCGTGGATATTTACTGTAGGCAGATGCTTGAATCACATGGGTCACTGTAAACCGAGCTCCATCTGGTACCAAGTACCTGAATTGGGGAAATACCATGTACTATTATGGCAGTGTACATGTACTATGTACACTAGTGTAGAGAATGGAGAATGTGTGTGACTGGGCCATTGAGCCAATCAAAGAATCGAAATCAGCCATCGAATTTTATTTTCCCATTGTCAAAGAGAATGAGATTTTCTGATTGGTCAAATCACACAAACTAGGCTTTGTTGTAATTTCATAGGACCCACCCATCACAATCAGTAAGGCAGCAGTTGGCTCTCCCCTTGTCTATAAATATGTGTCCTTTTTCCCACCCTCTTAGGAACTTCTTCTCCTTTTCTTCTTCATACTTACCTTGAGGGACCATTTGAAGCTCCAGAATTTCGACTGGTAGTACAGGAGACCTGCATTGCACAGCGCGGAGTTGACTGTTCTGTATTATCCTTCGGGATCGTACTCCTCGCAATTTTTGATGTCTTAACCTTTGTTTTC
Source organism: Xylaria multiplex (assembly GCA_011057905.1). NCBI lineage: Eukaryota > Fungi > Ascomycota > Sordariomycetes > Xylariales > Xylariaceae > Xylaria > Xylaria multiplex. The sequence continues at coordinate 194,713 of WUBL01000070.1, forward strand.
GTTGTGTGCATTACCGTGTGTAGTGCCATGAAGAAGATGAGCCCATTTGAGGCTATTTCTTGGCTTGAATCTGCAAACCCCCACCTCGACAAAACCGCGCATTTGGTGCATTGAATTGCGTAGTCGTTGATTTTCATTCGCCTGAGAATATATGAGGTAATATGGCTTGAATTGCACAGCCGGCCTACAGAACGTCTTGGTGCTTGCTTAGTTTTCGTAGAGACTGTGCGTAGACGGAAATGTACGACCACTTCCGTCTGATCCGAGTCAAAAATACCAGTCATGCCATGCTGTCGTAGCCACCCAGAGGCGCGTCCAGATTACGTAGAAGGCTCATTTGACGCAGGTGTTGATCATCCACAAAACATCAAAACACCACGCAACGCCACTGCTGTGCCATGATTCGCCCAGTCCAAAATGGAAGCCAGAGTACTGCCATAGCTCTTCGTCATGTATCCCAGATCAAATAGTAGCCAATTATATTGATAGGCCCTATCGACCCATCTTTCGCGAGCATCCTACTGAACTGAGCTTGCAAAAGGGCGCTGCTTGCACTGCCCCCTTGTCACCCTCCCGGGCCTCCCCCCATCTCATTGCATTCTGGTCACCTGTTTGCTTCTCAAGCTTCCCATCCGTCGCCACGGCTGCACGCACATATGCAACACCCAGCTCTTGAAGGACGTCCATTGTGCGGGCCGAAAAGCGGTGAGAGCGACCGCAACATTGTGGCTTTAATTTTTTTTTACCAGTACCTGTGAGTTATTGATCAAAAAGAACTCAGCTACAGTCGCAACGATGCTAGACAATTTGCGGGTTCTCCGGGGGAGGGGAGAGGAGGGCAAGATTCCGTCATGCCATCACCAACCCACGACGGTAGCAAAACAAAAACATCCGTCGCCCGACGTAGGATGTCTTACTTGTCGAGTGACTAATACTAGAATAAAAATAAATTTCAGCGCCGAGCTGCCCCTCAAAAATTGGGTACGACTACACATGAGGCATAGAGTTTAAGCTATGGATTTATGGATTTCCCTACACCACCTACATAGTACTACACTGCACTAGCGATGATGGTGAGGAGTAGTGTACGTCTCGGGATCTTCCCAGTAGATTGTAATATCTGAGACAGCAACTGTGACTCCTCTTTTAGTGGCGACCGTTTCGCGTCCGACATGGATGCGAAAGTATTCCAAACTACCATAAAGACTGGTCTCCCCGTAACTTAACTGGCAACTTGGAGCTGCGAGTTGTAGCGGTCCTTGAGGAAGGCCGCCCCCGCCTCCAGGCTCCCAAATATTTAGGTCTATCATATGACGAAGACCATTGTGTCACGGCAGGTTGCCTACCATTCGCTAATGCATCTTAGTGCAGAAGAGGCCAGGCGTAGCTAATCAGGAACGTGCGACGGATGCTCATATAGCTGGGTAAGACCAACAGTTTCTTCGAACGAGATGTTTATCTTGTTGTCGATCGACGTGCTCCGGGAGTTTTATTGGTCGTGATATCGCCCGGCTTCTTTTTTGCACCATTGCGCGATTGCTGTAGCAAAGCTACACTACTACTGGTGCAGTAACCTAATATCACCTAGGTATGTGATCATATCGGCCTCTGCATGAATCAGTCTGACTGGAGCGGTTGGTCGGTTGAACCCTGTCAGGAAGACTTACCTTTTTTCGCCAGTGCGCGAGTGAAGCGACTTTGCCAATGTAACTTGTTTTCGCGACGCGATACTCGGGAAGAAAGATATACCTGCATGGAAGACTTGACCTGGCTTGCCCGAATTCTCGACCATGACATAAATCGCTTCCCCCTCTATTGCACGGCTAGATCTGCACGTAAGATAACATCGACGGACTCTTTTAGTGCTTGCTCTGTTCATCATACATGTCCCCGTCAACCCCCCCTCTCCGGCGCTTGTTTTGCCGACGAGACTTGCACTTTCGACCAACCCAATATGCCAAAAGAACACAGAGTATCTATCATCATCAAAGTTCATCATATCGCCGGGCCTCGACCACGGATCGGTTTAGGGTATTCGAGCGAGAGGCTTATTTCCCCACCGTGACCATCATCTTTCGATCCGAAATCATTAGAGCCGAGAGCATCATTCCGTAGAGGGGCATGTGTCTCCGTCACCATAGCTTTGAGAGTCGTTGGGTATACCGTAGCAGAAGCATGATTCGCCGGAGTGGGAAGCGAAAGATGACCGTCGCACACATTCGAGTATCACACCCAAGACANTTTTTTTTTGTTGTTGTTATCTGCAACTTTACACTACACTACTGCTCATACTACTGCGTACACCTTATTAAGTTGTGCTTGGACTCTAGCGTACATGCTGAAGAGTTGAGGCGCCAAAGAATGAGCACTTTTGGGGAAACAATGGGGAAAATCTCGGTCGGCTTAGGAATGGCTCGTGCTGTAAAACAAGGGATGGGTATACCTGAGGACAAGGGACAGGGGACAAGGATACAGGTGAGTTCTGCAACCGTAACCTTGGGAGCTCTGATTGGCTGATAAGACGTATCAAACCGATGTGCACACGACCTATCATGTTTTAGGACTAGCGCTTCTTTGTATCTAGGGTGTGAGTGACTTTTTTTTTTTTTCTCTTTCCATTCCTTCCCCCTCCCCTGTCTCCTATCCTCTCTGCCCTGTGCCTCACTCCTCCCCCGGTCTCCCTTCTCCACCCTACCAATGTACCGGCCCTGGCCTTTCACATTCACTTGCCTACTCACTGCCTACCTGCTTGTAGGTAGTGTACCATCTTATACATTAGGTTAGATACCTGGATAGGTGGTCAAGGTACTTGTAATGCCCTATTGCCTGCCCTCAATCGCCTACCTACACTATACGATATCCAAGGTACCCAGTCTCTACACTACGGTACCTACTACTGGTACTACCTAGGGGCTGCCTGCCTGCATCCTCCATGCTGGACTAGAATGTCTTGTGTGCGCGCGCACTTACAACCTGCTCCTCTTTTTCCTTCTACCCTTTCTCCTCCATACCAAGCCGAATCTCACCCTCGTCTTTCATACCTTAACACTACCTAACCTATGGTTCTGGCCGACTCAGCCAAAACTCTCGTGTTTTAGATGTACAACGTCGATATGTGACGGCCATTCCATCGCCCATTCCCCATGTCCTTGCCCTTCGGTCGGCTTGTTCTTCAACATTGAACAATACCATCCGGATCGGGCACGGGAATGGCGTGTGTTTTCCTAATCGTTTCTGGATATCTCCAGTATTTCCTAGACCGTCTCATGACTGCTGCTGCATCCTTTTCCCTCGCCATTCCTTTTCCTTTTCCATTTTCCTCGTTCTGATTTTCCGCCCAAAACCAGCTGCCAGTCGGTCGGTGGTGGAGGCTTTTCCCCGTTGGTACAGCAGAACACCCAGGCAGATAACCCCGCCCGGGTCACCTTAGCAGTCCACAATGGTTGGCTGGCTGACTGGCTGGCCCTCTGCGCGCTACCGCCTAAGGGCACTGTTAGCCAGCTACTTGCGCCGGTAGGTACTCTGAATGTTCTCTCGTCGTCTCGTCTCCCTTCCTGTAGCCGCGAGGGCGCTGGTGTAGCAGAGATGTGGTAATTCTCGCATTGTCGTCTCTTTCCCCCCTCCCAATCGATGCAGCCGGTTACTGGCAGCCCAGTAATTCTCTTCTGTTACCGAGTCCATTCGGGCTCTGGTTTGTTTCCTATTGCCAGATGCATATGTTTGGTGCGGTACCGTATCCTGCCCACCTGGCCATGTACTTGTCTAAGTACCTCTGTCCGTCTCCCTCTCTTAGCTCTTAGCCTGAGCTTGTGCCGGAACGCACATACCACCTTGCCGACATGGGTACATCGCGTAGGTCTTTTTCCTCCCCGTCTTTCTTCTTTCCGGCTAGGTCGACGACGCACTGTGCAAGGCTAGCAATGGCACTGTAATGGCACACTGTCACTGTCAATCGGCGGCACCTTAGTTCTGCACCGGGTCCCATCACCGGGTCCCATCCTGGGGCCCAGCAGCCACTGGCTTTTGCGCTGCTGCTGCTGCTGCTGCTACTTGCTCCTACTGCTGGTGCTGGGCAAGACGGGATGGATCAAGACAAGGACTGACTGACTGACTGACTGCCTGCTCCCTCCCTCCCTCTCTCGCCCTGTCTGTCTGCCTGCCTGCCCTGTCTTGCCCTGCCCCTGCTACTTGCTACTTACCACCTCCTCTGTACCACCTCCTCCTCGTACCTATCAACTCCCCGTCCTAGCAACTCGCTCGCAGCACCTAGCAGCACCTAGCAACAGTAGGACACCACAGTTTTACAGTAGGTTAGTCCACTAGTCCTTCTAGTCTATCTAGCTTGTAGTAGGCAATCTCGTCTGTCTCTACCTAGTACCAACCAGTCCAACCAGTCTGTTTTGGTTGGTTTCTTGTTCCCTCACATTACCACACGCACACACACTCTCTCTCACACACATACACGCAGCTCGTCTGTCCCTCGCATTCTTCCTCTTCCATCCTCCTTTTCCACCTGGAACAATCAATCGACTACCGCCAAAGACTCGTTTTCCTCGGCTACAACCCTTCGAACCTTTCGAAAACGACATTACCTTTACTTAATATCGAGTCGTCTCTCGCTTCCGATTCGCTCCTGTCTCATTCTTCCTCGAGGCGCATCCATCCCTCGTCCAACTCTTTCTTCTTACCTCGATCATCTGCGCGACTCTCGAACAATTTTCGACTCCTACTTGCGTGTTTATTCCTACGCGGTATTGTCTCTCCTTAACAACATCTTTCCTTCGGTGGGCCTGTAATATTGTCTCGTATCTGAAATCCTCGAAATCTCTTTTGTCCTTGTCGTACTCTTTGTGTCGCTGCCGTCGCCGCTGCCGCTCTTGCCGTTGCCGCCACTTCGAGTCTTGTGTCGACCTCAACTTACCTCTTTACCGCTCTCCTGGCAATTGCGACGCTCGACGCATGCCCTCCACACGAATCATCTCTCTACGAGACAGCAATAGGAACCACGTTATTGGCGCGTCGAAACACGATTCGTCGTCATGCCACCCGTACCTTTAACATAACACTTTTCAACACTACCACTTCAACATCTCACTTAGTGAGGTGTGTGTTAGATTATGACAGAAAAGCTCCCTCCCCTTCTCACGCATTCATCGACTCCGAGTCAGGCCGCCGTCCTTAGTCCTCAATCCGCACCCCCCATATCCAACCATGTGTCGAATAAGACTTTGGCGCCGGCAGAAGAAGAACCATATACAATCAAATGTATTTGCGACTTCACTGACGATGACGGGAATACGATATACTGCGAACTTTGCGATACGTGGCAGCATATCGAATGTTACTACCCCTACAACATGGTCGAGGTTCACCGAGACGACTTCAATCATTCCTGCGTGGAGTGTAACCCGCGGACATTGGATCGGCAACGAGCCAACGAACGCCAGATTCTGCGGCAATCCAACAGAAATAGGTCTGAAGCGTCAGAGCGGAAGACGACCAAACGGCCTCCACCCAAAGGCCAGAAAAAGAAGGCCAGACCCACGGACCTAGGATTGAATAGCCACAACGCCCCCGAAAACAACCCTAAACAAACCCACGATCCCGTCCACACGCACCAGCACAAGAAGTCCAAGAGCTCCCATCGCCCTAGTCAATCCATCAGTTCCCAAGCCGCCAAACGCAGCCCTTCATACGGTCAAAAGACAACAAATCCACACGGCCACCCTCCTAGTCCAGCGACTACACCCTCAGAACTCCCCCATGAATTCGAGATACACAATTATTCAAGTGGGTTTATGGATTTATACAAGGAAGATCGGGATGTAGCAATCGTCCAGACGAATTCGTTTGCGAGCTTGATAATATCCAACCTCCTTTCGGCATGGTTACGAGACGGCGAAAAGCTAAGGCAAGAGACCGGCTGTGATTATGGAGATGTTTTTCAATCTCTACCGCTCAATATCGATGCAATCAAGAGTTCGACCCAAGTTCGGTCGAAGAAACTCGCGGTGGGATCTGATACTATTGCTCATTGGCAGTATCTAGCTTCCTCGCAGGCCGTCGATAAAAATGTACTCCTCATCGAGCTCAACGGCCAAATTGGCATCCAAAAGGACTATTGCCAAGACCAGAGCAATCGATGGCAAGATCTCTCTTCTCCATTACCATTCGTCTTCTTCCATCCAATGCTCCCGTTGTATATCGATACTCGAAAAGAAGGCTCACAAGCTCGATACGTACGTCGAAGTTGTAAGCCAAACGCCATCCTGGATACGTACCTTTCTGAGGGCTCGGAATATCATTTCTGGCTCGTGAGCGACCGATCTATCAGGGCAAATGAGCAAATAACAATCCCTTGGGAATTCAATTTACAAAAAGATGTAGCAAAACGATGGCTGCAACTATTGGGTCTCAGTGACGATGTGGATAAACAACCCGAGTTTAATGAGAAGGAGACAGAGACGTATCATAGCATAGCCGCCTGGGTACATACTATACTCTCCGAATACGGTGGGTGTGCTTGTGACTTGGGATCTGAGTGCGCGTTCGCTCGGTTTCACAGGACTTACATTGCACGGCCACAGGGCAAAGAGAAGGGATCGAAACAGAAAAAAGCTCGCAAACCCAAAACCAGCAACGTCTCGCCGACGAGCACTGGTCAGGCGACGAATAGTCGTGCACCGAGTGAGGGCCATGCGGAGGACGGTGTAGATAATGATTCCGCATCATCCAGAAGCAAACCGCCGAGTCGCGACATGACACCCGCGCCACGTCAGGGGTCGTTTGATACATTAGGCGTCTTGACTGAGCTAACAGACCGAGATAAACGCAAGGTTCAGATGGTTGAGGACTCGTTCCGCCGCATGGAACAACAGCAGCCGCCTAGAAAGAAAAAGCGAACCTCTGACGGAACGACGAGCAGCAGTACCTCGGGCACTACAACTAAACCTAAATCGAAACCCGTGTCAACAAATACCTTGGTGGTCAATAATACAACCGAAAGTCGGTACGTCGATGCCGGCACCTCTGGCAGTGTTGGTGGCTCACCGACCAGTGCGGTGTCGCCAACGTCCATAAATCCGTTTAAGCAGCCGGTTCTACGTAATGAGGCGTCGCTCCCCCCGCGTGGTATATCACAGGGCCCTCGCCCAGAGTACCGCGATGTAGCCGTGCAGACGGATCCGGTAGAAGGGGCATGGTTTAGTGATGATCGGAAGACCACGAAGCCGAAGAAACGGATTGTCTCATTATCCAAGCGGCTGTTGGAAAGTAGATACCGGCTTCGAGCTGAAGATAATTCGCGTCGCACGAGTATAGCCGCATCTCCGACTTCAGTAGCATCAGCTCTGGTCAAAATGGACCTAGACTCTCCCATAACGGAACAAGCAGATCCCGCCGCCGCCACCACACCGATAACCGAAACAGCCAACACCGCGACGGCTCAGTGTGTGTCAGCAGTCACGACGGCATCTGAGGATACACCCATGGAGGATGCCCCAATGCTTTCTCCTGGTAACAAAGCCACTCCCGTGGATGGATTGACGCCTTCGAAAGCTGCTAAAGTCAGATCGCCCGAACTTAGAGTCCAGTTACCCCCAGTTCCCGCGTTTAACAGCTCATCGGTGGCGAGTTCGGCAATAACACCGGTATCCGCAAACGAGAGCGTGATCCAATCGCCATTCTCTGCGAGCAATCTCCACGGTCCATCTATCCCCCCGGCCGTCAATGGCGTCGCTGTGCAACCGAGCCCTGTGAAGAAGAAGCTAAGTTTGAGTGACTACACCAAAAGTCGGATGAACAAGGCGAAATCAACGGTGTCGTTAAAACCACCTACCACAATCACGGAGGAGGCCAAATCTCCAATCAGCGCAGATACTGTCATGTCCGAGTCTCCAGTCAATGAAAAAGGCGTCGATCCTTAAACAGGCACTAGTCGTCAACCTCGTCCTAGATTTCTTTGTCGTATAAAAAGCGAGGTTGTCAGATGCGCATAGCCAAACCACGTTTCGGGGCAATCTTTTAGTTATGTCCTTTAGGAGTTACGGAAATGAGTTGTCCCAATATGGCTGGGGCAACCGTGGCGAACAGTGTTATTTTCATGTCTGGCGTTGGGGGCGACGGCTTCAATCATGGCATATAATTGGAAGGGGCAATGGACATTGGTATCCAAAGAGTATTCGCCAGGTGGTATAATGGCTTTTCCATGAGCTTTGCACAATTAGCACGCGGCGGTCCGACCTTGCTGGTTCCGCTCCAGGTCCAATTTGTGGATCGAAAGCCCATTATAGTGCAATGGATGTACTTTGGGGTACTAAGCGGTGTTGTAACGACCGGATGATTGCCACCACATTTACAAATATGTGGTGTCGGGACGAAGGAACAACAGGTGCTACCAGAAGCGGCCAGGGCAACCGTATATGTATTACTAAAAGGCGGCGCACACGCCTCGGGTTCAAAAAGGGCTTTTAAGGGCTTTACGACAACTTTGTATGTATTGAAATGCATGAATAGGAGCGTGACAGAAAAGCGTTCTTGGTGGGTGTCTGGGCACTAGGTAGCTCGTTAGCTATAACTGAGCTGGCATTTTTATGGGAGGGTCAACAGCCCTCATTCAGAAAGAATACAAGAAAACTCTCAAGTCACCACTTGGTACCAATGAATTTTGTGCTGTGATCTGACGAGGCCTTTTTTTTTGTTATTGCTCCTCTTTTGCTGCCTTGTGATGTATACTAAGTAGGGAAGGACATGAAGCGGGGATATATCTAGACTCGAGATTGTGTCGAGGCATATTTTGAGTGTCATATATATTGTGAAAATTAGGAGCGATTTGGTAAATGGAGGTAGTGTAGATAGCAAGTGTGGATAGATAGATAGATGTGGATGGGATTGGGGGGTGTAGGTGAAAGAACATGATGAGGCCACGCCTCGTAGCGAGGGGACGGAGGGCCGGAGGAATGGGGGCTGGTTCCAGTGGACTGACTTAGTCACCTAGGCACCAACTCGCGTAGGGTAAACAGCCCCCGGGGGATCCTGATTGGACGGGGGGGCCCGCTTTATCGGAGAGTTGACTTTAAAAGTACGGTACGGTACGGTACTGTTCTAAGGTTCTGAATATGGGGTGTCGGACGGGAGAGGGCGGGAAGAGATCGGATAGATCGATCTATTTTCGTCTGATTCAGGTTTGGGTTGGGGGTTCGTTGATGGGATGGGGTGTGCGTGGTGGCGCTGGTGAATAGGTAAATACTATATATTTATGTATGTATGTGTATACATGTATCTATCGTTAGCGGAGTTGGTATCGAATTCCCTGGAGTTAGGGGCAAGGTTAGTTAGGAGTAAGGAAGGGGTTAGATGGGGAAAGGGAGGTTGGGGGGTTCGTTGTATGTGATGTGATGTGATGTTTGCTCATGTCTTGCTCTGTGGTTTGTGGTTTGTGAGGGTTTGTGAGGGTTTGTGTTATTGAGGAGGACACAAGGGGAGAAGGGGTTTTAGGTTGCTGGGGAATACAGAGATAAGCGGCAATAGGCAGCAGGGAGAAGGGTATTGGATACACTGGGGTGCTGTTGGTTTTTGCNTTTTTTTGAGTTTCGACAGGCGACGTCGGATGTCCTCGTTGTCGTTGTCATTGTCGTCGTCTGTGATCGGCGGGACGGCGTCGTCGGTTCGTTCTCTGATGGGTAGGTATTCTGCGGCTTTTGCTGGGAAGACGGGATACGAGTGCATAGCCATCACCATAGTCACAGCTATTCATCTGTGTAGACTCCTTTGAGACGGGATGCCGCCTTTTGATGGCGGTAGTGGGCGTTGTGTCGTGCGTAATGTCCCGGTCATAGAGTATCGTACGGGCTTGCGTGTAGTAATAAGGCAAGGTCGGATCGAGACAGAGGTGAGGAGGAAGAAAGAAAGAAAGAAGGGTTGAACTTCGAGCATCTACCTACCATACTAGCCCTCTTTCCCTCATCTCATCCCATCTCCTTCCCCCTTTAAGGTTGCTTGGAACAGACGAACTGGGCGTGGCGTATTTAGTACGCGGCATTCGGGCAGGTAACGGGGATTCACGCTCGTTATAAAACGCGCCGCAAAACCGGGTTTTCTATTGTTTCGTTTCCTGTTTATGGTGGCAGGCAAGACTCAAAGAGGTAGAAGTTAAGACGGGCGAGTAATACTGCCAGGCAAACTATGCGTGGGAATTAGGGGGGGAGGGTGCTGGCTGGCTGGGTGAGGCGAGGCGACTGATGTAGGCTGTCATGTGAGTTGTTGGTGTGAGGGTGTTACGTTGAATCGGGTTGTTGTCGCCAGCGAGACAAGACAAAGACAAATGAACGCCGGTTTTGCGTGGTACTTTGTATCATGCTGCCTTGTGTCTCGAGGCTGGGAACGGGACTGCTTGTGTTACCTCCCTCTTACTTGGTGCGCTGGTTGGTTGGTTGCCATGGTGTTCACACGAGTTGAAGTGACTTGGGTTGGGAGGAAGTGAAGTGTGTATCACACGAGTTTGCTGACGGGATTAACTTTAGAACCCCCGTGTCACCTGAAGTCTGGGGTCCGAGAGCGGCTCGTGTTAGGTAAGGGTGGCTGTTAAGCAAGGGCTATTATTTATTGGGGTATGGGCAGCCCTTGGATGAGTTTAGCTTATTACATCGAGCTGGAACATTCTTCATCTGAGTTTTCCTCAGGCGATCTCTGAAGGGAGGTATATGCACGTTATTGTTAGGCATAGATATGCTAGGATGCTAGGAGAACATAGGTATCTGGTTAGAGAAGCTTGCTCGAAACTCTCTATATCCTCGTGGCAGGGAAGCCGTGTGGAGAGCATACTTGGGGGCTTCTGACATGGCGGATTTGTGTTCTTGCTACGCCCCTCAGAAGGGGTAAGAAGGATCGGGCTCGAGGGAGAGTTTGGGGCTCCGTAGCGGCGATGAACTACTGACCCTATTGATGGAAGGCATGACTGCTTATTGCATCCGGCAATACTAATTGATGGTAGTAGCACAAGAACACTATCGAGTGCTTACATAACTTAAGTCGGTGTACACTTATAGTATTATAAGGCTATTAGAGAATGATGAACATGTGGTAGGGGGACAAGCTGGAGTCCTTTCAGAACTCTATGTGGATATAGAGTAGCCTAGCCGGCGATTTACAGAGGCATCTGAGAGACTCAACACATATGCCTGATAGAAATATGTGTATGGATACGAGTGAAATAACGTGAGGGGGTACGTAAGGCAAGGGATAACAAGAAAGCAACGGGATAGTGGTTCTCCCACTTAGTTATTAATTAGGCTCGTGCTAGGTTACAGTGGAAGATCTAGCATTCTAGAAGATATATTTTGATACTACAATCGTAGTATTAGATAATATACCGTGCAAGGTACTTGGGATGATTAGAGAGTTAATGACGCTGGATTCCAGGGGTTATTCCCATTCCCACTCAGCCCTATTTCTTGAACTTGCTTTCAACTCCCAGTGTTACACACGCTTTCAACTAACCTAGGAGCACGAGACTCAAGTCTCAGAGATATACTTAAGTACCTAAGGCATAGTCTCACTATAAGCTTTTTGTCATTATGGTTAGTTGCTAGTCTGTTAACGTATCAACATGACGGCCGCGGGTATTATGGCTCTTTTATGGGTGAGTTCTCAGCTTAACCTTTTACTAAACTTTAGTCTGGCTTGCCCCTATTGATTTACCTTTGATTACGTAAAGGATGTGCTGTGTAAGAGTTATATTGTTATATAACAAGACAAGATTACCCCTTACGAAATAAAATGTACAAGTTCAGATTGATAACGCTGGCAGAGCCGGCGCGATGTGTAAGTCTAAATACTCTATGTTCCTTAAATGTTATTTCCTCTTCATCCATTAAGGCCTCAATATAAGGGCGAATCTAGGAAAGGCTGACAATCCGAAACCAGAGGGCCGTTTGATGTCGCAATAGGCCCCCGATCTTATATTAGTCAAGGCATTTCGGAGAGATTCAGCCTGCCGTGGTCTAGGCCGATGTCCCTTCGTATTCATGCAGGATAATGGACCCATTCGGCGCGGCGAGGTTGCAGTATCGGATTAAACGTTACAATATATCAATTTAGCCTGGAAAAGGAGCGCCCAGAGTCTAAATCGATTATGTATTGTTGGCGGTATCGGTAAAACTGAAAATGTCTTTATATTCATCACATTTCCTTAACTTGAATGTTTGTGTGAGTAGGATCTCCGGACGAGAGAAGGACGCCGAACATGTATTTCAACACGCTCTCTATTCTCCTCATTGCTGCTTCGGCCGCCTATGGAGGCGTCGTTCCGAAGGACGATAGCGACTACGTTTGGGATGTAACTCAATGGCAGGCCGGACTCTCACATGGGAATCCGGCGGATCCAACGACTAGCTGGTACAGTAAGGCTCAACTTTCTCTTGAAACGGCGCAATTATAGCCTTTGGATGTTTTAAACTCAATACTCAGACAATCACGGCGTGGTCTTTGAAGAAGTATAATCATAAAAGTCACTAATTGCCGCTAGCCTTCAACGTTGCTGGCGCTCGCTACGGAACCATAGAATCAGAATCATCTATCCCGGCCTTCGGGGCACGCTGTACGGGATCTGGAGCCGGGCTGCCATTATCATCGGACTATAGCGAGTGCACAATAGACCCGGAAATTAGCGAAGCTGGTACCTCTGTATCGGCAAGAATTGTCCCTGATCCAGATTTCTCCCAAGCACATATTGCTATAAGCTATGTGTTTTCAAATGCGTATGTGAATAATATTCAAGTCCAAAGGAAGGGCAGTAAGGAGGGAGTCATGTCATGAATATAAGCTAACAACCCTCTTGATAGAGATGAAATCAGGAACTTTACAGCTGTTGCCGTCACAGACTGGGCACGCTTACGCCCGCCTTATGGTTTCACACTAAGCCCAAGCGAGGTTCTATAGGTTGTCATACTAGTTTTGGGGATTAGAGTCTATCAAGGTGAGTATTTGCCTTTGAGGGAGACATGTAGGCGTTTTTACATACTAATGTCTGTTCATTTAAGGGGGTGGGATTTGGAGGACTGGTGCAAGTTTGTGGCCTATATTGGTACTGTAGTAACGGACCACAGAATGGATTAGGTCACTTCTTTGAACGAAACATGAAGGAATGGCTCATGATCTGAATTGCCTCATAATACCTACCCAGGCGGCATGCAATGCTGATCCTGATTCAGCAGAAGTGCCATCTCAGCTAATTCTAGGGGGTTCGAGCTTTCGGTCTGTAGGTATTTTATCCCTAGAGATTTCAGTCGCATCTTACGCTTGACATGTCATTCTACCTAAATATTTGCTTGTCGTGTTTGATCACATGCACGTTGTGTTCTTGACAGATCAACAAACATACTTCGCTACTGACCACACAACGCTTGTAGACCAACCAACTCTCTTGATAATACAAACATGAACCAAGACACCCACACATGGTCTCGGGTGCGGAAATAATAATTTCAGCCTCGTAGTATCTAGCTGAGTATCCCTTGTTTGGTGCAATGGCTGGGACTGGTAGCTGCTTATTTCTATAAACCTCCCCTTTCCGGTTGTCTTTTGAGCTTCACCGTATGCCACCTTTACTATAACGACCTACTCTCTCAACTTTATTTTAGCCTTCTTACTCCGGCTTCCTACCTAGCATTCATTTAGGGGAACGAGATCATAACTGTAAAAGATGGATAGACAATATTACAACTCGAATGGGGGATACAGTTCGAATGGGGGATACAGTTCGAATGGGGGATACAGTTCGAATGGAGGATACAGCTCGAATGGAGGATACAGCTCGAATGGAGGATACAGTTCGAATGGAGGATATAGTTCGAATNGGGGGGTACAGTTCGAATGGAGGATACGAGGGTGTACTCGACGAAGACCCCGCGTATGGAAACCGAATGGGTATGAACCAAATGATTAACTCAACCCTCGGATTCAATACCCAGCCTTATGGCAGTTCGTCAACCCCAGCCAACACTCAGGGAGACGCGCGCTTCCGCCAGCAAGCAGAGCGGAAGGTTAGATCGCTCCCCTCGCAAATTCTCCGGTACATCCAAAGCGGCGACGAGGTTCTCGCGGGCTTTCTCACGGAGCTATTCGAGGCAGTCTACAGTCTCAGGGTGTGCTGCGACGATGACATACGCGTCGTATTGAGGAACGACCCGGCAAACAGAGGGAAGCCCGAAGTCGACGTCTGGATCCACAATCGAGATGGATTTGAGGTCCTGGACCAGTATGTCTACGAATTTATGGAGGAATTCGCTGCAAAGCAGGCCGCTTCCGCAACTGGGCCGAGGTATCTGAAGATAGTCTGCCGGCTAAGGAGATCGGGGCATAGGACGCGACGGCAGGAAAAAGTCGCCGGGAGCCGGACATCCCACTTTTACCTCAGGGACTATCTCGCGCTCCTCCCCCGGGGAACTCTCGACTGTGGATGGTTCGAATCAGCGGAATCGGACGAGGGTGCTCCTTTCAACCAGAGTTTGATACAGCTCTACGAGACTACATAGAACACGACTTACTTCGACATTTAATAAAAGGAGCAGGCCTTTAGGGGGTCAGAGGCAACGACACCTTGATAAAGTAAAGATGACGTTGGGGTGTGCTAAGATAGATTATCTTGCATTTAGACTATCAATTAGACCAGTGTTTCCCTCAAGCTTATTCTCTTTCCCCTAAACGACCGTGCTTGAAGTGAGGGTCGCCTATAGTCGGTGGGCTATAGAATTAATACTCTACATCGTAGCTCAAGCACGCGCGGAAGGGGGCATCTTTGGTTTGCCTGTGAGACAAAGGCGTCGGAAGCCGTTATTCGATAGAACTTGCACGTAACATTATTTCCCTCCCTAAACCCTGTACCTTGACTAAAGCAAGTGGCCCCGAGAGGTTAAACATACTTCCGGTGCGTCGTATTCACTTCTTCATTCATCGCTATTAATATTAAGAAAGCCGAGACGGACCCNGGGGGGCTGTGGGTGGAAAATCAGTTCTGCCTCATCTATAACTAGCCTCAGAGGTCGCCGGGTGTACCTAGAAGATAAGCAATTGTAGCCAGCAACTGCGTGATTAGGTAAGTCGGGACGAGTTATGGATGGACGACTTGATATACGAGGAAGTCCCGAGCTAACAAACATTTCGGGGGACTTGGAATCCTATAAAGCACGGTTCGAAACCCTAGTGTCAGCACTCGTGACGGGGGAGGTGTGTTTACTGGTTACCGGCCAAGGGGGTAGGAAGTAAGGGATTCACGCAGTGGTTTCGGCATGGGTTGAAATATTCCCTCACAGTTAGCCACAGCGAAGACCACCACCGCCTCAACGTCCCATGTTAATTATTAGAGTTGGCGGTTCTCTAGTCACACGGCGGGTTCCGTAGTCGACACCGAGCTCTCTCTCCCCTGTGGCACTACCCAACCATCCCGTGCGCGCGCCCCCGACATAGCAGCATTCACATCTCCCTATCATACCTCCTTCCCGGCGCCAACCGCTCTGAATATGAGCCGCGTAGAACCAGACGACAGCAGGACAGAGACCACAGACATCGACTGGAACAGCATCCCCGAATCCGACGCGAGCCCGCGCGTCCCGGCACCAGGCCCGCACCTAACGCACTGGTTCCTAACCCGCGACAAGCACCGCGCGCAGACCGAGGCCGGGATCCGCGGGATAGCCCAAGGGGCCATCGACCAATTCGCCTCCCACCCCGCCGTCTCCGCGCAGCCGGCATTGCAAACCTTCATATCCGGCCTAGCGCAGGCGCTATTCGCGGCCTACGCCGCCGACGTCTCTGCGGCCATGGACCTGCTGAACTGCGACCTCGAGCTCGCCGCCATGCCCGGCGGCAAGGAGGGCGCCGTCCCGGTCTTCGGGATCCGATGCGTCGACGCGGAGCAGGAGATCGACCGCGCGGCGACGCAGGCGCTCGCACGGCGCGTCTTCGAGCGCGTGTACGCGGAGAGCGGGAGCGTCCCCGCGACCATGTACCTCTCGATGCAGGAAGCGCCGGCGCAGAACAGCGGCGACCCGTCGGACCCGGGGGGCCAGTACCGCGCCTTCGCCAAGCTCG